>RJWJ010015359.1:0-36300 GCA_004363605.1 Indri indri | reverse complement strand
CACGAGTTCCCATTTGGATTCTCTAACAGCTGCCGCTCTGGGCCCCTTGCAATCCATTCTCCACACAGCAGCCAGTGATTCTTCAAAAACGGGTCGCTGCCTCCCTCCCCTACTGCAAATCCTGCCGCGGTTCTCTGAAACTTTTAGGGTGAAGTCCACGGGCTGATCATCCTCTAAACCCACCTACCGCCCTAGCCCCGTCTCCTTCTATTCCTCTACTTAATTCTTTCACTCAATCTACTACATAGAAATTCATTCCTTTTGCAGAAGGTATCTTGCTGTTTCAGTCTTACAATCTTTCAAAATGCTGTTCTCTCTGCCTAGAATACTCCCATCCCACCTTTTCCATGTACTGGCTAATGTCTCCTGGTGCTTTCAAACATTTCACTTGTTTCCTCCTTAGAAAGGCATCCCCTAACCCCACATCTGATGTAGGTGTCCCTCATCAGGATTCTTGTAGACAATGTGGAGATTCCCATCATAACACTCATCAGAAGTAGACTGTACAGTTTGTCTCTGTGCCTGAACTGTAAGCCCTTCTTAAGGATAGAGACCGGCCTCACTAACTTTGTACCATCAGTACTTTGTACATTGTTTCTGATAATTGGTGCTTAATAAATTTAGAGGATCGAATGAAAATATTAATTCAGTGAGGTATTGAGAAATTTAGTACACATATTCTCTTATGTCCTTTTCACCTGTCTTTGGCTTTCATTAAAATCTATTTACATTGGATAGAGTTTTTTGTTCTTTTATCCTGTTATCACAATATTTAATTTTAAACAAAAATAAATCCACCTACTAAAAAATAGCGAAAGAAGAGGGCAAGGAAAACGGCCAAATGGGGGTGGAAATGTCATCAATAAGTGACTGAGGTGGGTGTGCCATGTAGAATTTTGAGAGGTAATAGTCTATCAAGATTACTAGTCATGCTGTCTTATAAACCATGCTGTTTATTTTTCTCTAGGAATTATCCCTTCGACATAGTGACATTGTTAAACCTGGTTCTATTCAAGGCCTCTGACACCAACAGAGAGATTTATGAAATCTCCATGCAGCTGATGCAGGCATGTATCACTTACTGGCACAGAAACCATTCATCCTTGAGCACAGAAAATAGAAATGGTAGTTGATCACTGAATTTCTATTTATTGATAGGGTTTTATCTATTTCTACATGTCATTGGTGGACATAAAGAAGGAGAAAACAATTATGTAATCTTCTGTAAACATAATAATTTACTGATGCTTTACCTTTAATACTATACTAAAATAGGCATTGATTAGTTTTGTTGCTTCTAACCTTTATTAAATACAATTGCTCCTGAGATATCCGGCTTATGTTTTTCATACCATGTCTTACTTTCCTACCTCTTTATAGATACTTGAAGCAAAGCTTTTTGTGTATTCAAAGAAAGTCGCCGAACAAAGACCCGGCAGTATTCTCTACGGGACGCACGGGCCACTGCCACCCCTCTACAGCGTGTCACTCGCCCTCCTGTCCTGTGAACTGGCCAGGATGTACCCTGAGCTCACACTCCCACTCTTCTCAGGTACCACACAGTAGTCAGTAATGACATAGGTGATCACTTCTTCTGCACTAAAGAACTTCTCTTTTTAAATTCTAGTTTACCTTTAGAGTCAAAATTGGTGATGCTAAATTTCCAGATCAGAATTGCTGTGGGCTAAATCCAGTTATATATGACAGTAAACTCTAGAATATCTTTAAAATGTAAAAAAAAAAAAAATTGTTTATCTAATATAGTATTGGTATACACATACATACAGCAAACGCAAAGATGCTTAGGTTAATAATAATACTTCTGCATACATTATATATGTAAATTTCCCAAAGAAATTGACTTCCCAAAGAAACTAAATATGGGCAGTATCAGTGATAATACATACAATTGTTGTGAGTTGGCTGTTGGTGGTGGTGACAGTGGTGGTGTTTTGTAACTTATACATTGCTACATAGATAAGTTGTTGAGAGTTTGATTTTTGGCACATCTTTATGAGCAATCTTCATGAATAACTTCTGTGAAAATCCATTTTTAAGTAATTGCATTTGTTAACTTCTTGCCTAAGCTCATGTTGCAGCTTGCCAAGAGGCAGACTTTGGTCTCTTGAACTCATCCACTTTTTGAAATGAATAAAAATAAATTTGTATTTATTTTTAAAAGAATAGTAGGGGTTAGAGCCCCAGGACAGGTAGGATGGGGATGGAGAGAGCACAGAGCTGTCATCGGCAACACCACTTTGTCCAGATCCTCCTCGGTCCTCCCCTGTCTCTGCATCCCTCATTACAATTCGACCCCCATCCGCTACACAAAGCATACGGCACTCCTCAACTCAAAACTTCTCTGCCCAATTGTCCTACATGCAATGGCTGGTGTTAATAATAACAGCTTCCATTTAGTGAATGGTTAATATGGGCCAGGCTCTGTGCCAGGCACTTTATGTGCATTGCATTTGTCACTTAGTCTTTACAACCCCTGGTGTAGTACAGTGGTTAGAGCAGAGGCTCTGGAGTAAGGCAGCCTGGGTTCAAACCCTGGCTTCACCGCTCTCCAGCTGTTTGACCTTGGGCAAATCTCCATTTCTTCATCTGCAATAAGAACCCCCTCGTAGGGTGTTGTGAGGATTAAAATGGGCTAATGAAAACCAAGCAATTGGCCCAGTCCTAGCATGTAATTATCACCACCACCACCACTATCATCCCTATTTTTACATATGAGAAACTAAGGCTTAGAGATGTTAAATAATTTGCTCAAGACCGTATAGCTAGGAAGCAGCCAAACCAGAATTAAATGTAGATCTGTCTTCCTCCAAAGCCAGTGCTACAAAAATTGGAACTACTTAACTAAGAAAAAAAAAAACCCTCCTTTTCCAAACTTGCTTTCTACCTTTTCATCCAAGAATTCTCTACTTCGATCCCACTTAATCTTTGACCAACACTCCAGGCCCTCTTACAAATCCTTGCTTCTGTACATGCTGTTCGCTTTGCTGGGAATGGCTCTACCCCTCTGGCTAACTTCAGCCTTCCTTAAGATCTAACTTAAAGTCCACCTCTACTGTGCAGAACTCTCCATCTACTTGAGGCAGAGCTAGTAACCTCCTTGTTTAGTACCTTAAACAGTGGAGAGACCCAAGAAAAGCCTTTTTAGTAAATTAATTCTCTTCTTGAAAAACTAGAGTTTATTTTTATTCACTTCAACTGAGATTCGAGTGCTGCCTATGTGCTAGGCACGGTGCTTGGGTTCTAGGAATACAGAGGTGAATAAAATAGTCTCTCCCATCAAAGGTTCATAGTCTAGCAGTAAAGACAGATACACAATCATGCGACTTTGATACAGTGCAGCAAATGCAATTTTTAAGAACTTATGCTCAATGTATGAGATGGACGCTGAGGGAGTAATCAATTATTGGGCCACGAGAATCAGGAAAGACTTCCCAGAGAAGCTGATGTCTGAGCCGCAGTTTGAAAGTAGAAATTTGCAGAGCAGACAAGTAGTTGATGGAAATTACCAACCAAGAGAAGATCATATGCATTGGCTTAGAGGTGTAAATAGCATGATGCATTTGGGGGCTTATACAGAGCCCAATTTGGCTAACATAACATGCAGGGAAGGGAGAAAGCTAGAGATGGCCACAGACAGACAGACAGGCAGAAGTCCCATCTTGGAAGGCCTCGTAGTGCACACTAAGGAGTTTGCAGGCCAGTGACATTCTACATGTGTTCTTTGAACCCCCACTTAAGAGCCCTGTGAACAGGGAGGGCATCCAAGCAAACTGCTGGGGTTCTGAAAGCCACTGATGAGTTTCAAACAAGAAGAGGGGGTGACAAGATCAGAATGCATTTTAGAAAGACTGGCTGCAGTGTCGGGGTGGATTAGAAAACATCCAGTCTAGAAAGAGGAGACCAGATAAGAAACTGTGACAAAAGTCCAAGGAAGAAATGATAAATTATAAGGGTCTGATTGAAGATAACCCAGGGAGAGTGGAGAAGAGAGACTGAGTCAAAAGCTGCTGGGCAAGTGTACAGGAGAGAGTGCCACTGTGATATCTGGGAGGTCGCTGTGATAACCCTCCACCAATACAGGGAAACCCAATGCAGGGAGAGAAGGTTTCAGGTGAGGCAGAGATCAGGAGCTCAGCTTGGGCTATTGGATGCAGGCATCTGCTGGACATCCCTCTGTACAGACAGGCCTGGACTGAGGGGAGGCCAGCATCAAAGACTCACGGAAGAATAGGAGGTGTTAGAGCCATGGGCACAGATGAGAGCAGGAATAGAAAGAGCCCAGAGTGAAAGAAAGGATGTGCACACCCAACTTTTGCAGCCTGGGCCACGGAAGAGCAAGGGAGCAGAGAAGGAATGGGAAGAGAACACCCAGGATATAGTTTCGTTGAAACCTAGAGGAAAATGAGGATTTATAATAGAAGGAAAGAGTGTGCTGTCCTCAGCTTCCAATGCAGTAGAGAGATCACCAGAAGATATGGTCTAAAAATGACCCTCTGGAATTCGCAACTCATTGGTAACTACTGATAGTTTCCATGGGGTAGTAGCAGCAGAAGCCAGATTGCAGTGGCCTGGCTGGGAAGAAAGGAAAAAAGAGAGGCTGGCGCTCCAGGAGGCTGCAGAGTCGAGGAGGGGTTTTTGAGGCTGAGCCAGATTGGAGCATGTTTATTAGCTGAGAGGGAGAAGCTATTATATTAATAGTATGCTGGGAGAGGTTCACAATTTGGGAGAGAGGAGATAAATAGCAAGTTTAACAACATCACGTGCTCATATAATGAACTGCAAGCAGCTTCAACCTACATTTTCTTCAAGATTTTACCTTTTGGCTATTTTGATTTATGAGGAATAACTTTTTTAAAGTAACATGGAAAAATTAGGAGGTTATAATAGATTCCTAACTCTTGCTTCACTGCATTTACTTTTATAAACCCTGTGGTGAGATTTTTATTGCCTGTAATTTCAGGTGACCTAATTACTTGTAAGTAGCCAGACAAGTTATTCAGGTCCCTCCCAAAGGAGCCAGAAAACATATGAGCATCCCACTGACATTGCTCACAGTTTATTTAAATTGTTTCTGGAGGGATGAATAGGGGGTTGTTTGCATGTCTATGGCATTTGTTTTCTCTTTCCCTTTCAAAAACACCTTTACTGTCCAGTAGGTTCTTGGGATACCTCAGACAGACATCCCCACCCTCCCGGACCTCACATCCAACAGACAAATGCAATTAACATAATAAATTAGCAAATTATGTAGCACATTAGAAGGTGATCAAAAAGTCTGGTTTAGTCTACTAAAAGTCTGTAGATTTTTATAGCATTGGTAAAAGATAGATATTTTAATAGCTGCTTTCCCGCTGATTGGAATTTTATGTTTCCCTCTCCAAAGTCTTACTAGTGGAGTTTAAATAGTTCTTCCACCGTAAAACTATCCTGAATCTTTGCAACCAGAAGTCATTTTCCTCCACTGAACCCCCAAAGCGTTCTGTGCCTTTCTTGTGTCATTTGTCGCTGCCTCTCTTGTCCCAGAGTTATTTGTCAACATAATTTGTCTCAGAGTCTCCTTCTCAGGGGCAGCAACTGCATCATTAGTCAGTCTTTGCTGTCTCTGTTGTGCCTAGGACAGTGGCTTGTACCTAGAAAATACCCAGTACGTGGTGATGAATGAATGTTCTGATTTTATGAGGATCTGAGTATGTGACATAACAGTTCATAACACCAGTCATAATATTCACAAACTTTGAAATTAAGTAATTTTGAAGTTTTTGACCTATATAAAACATAATAGCTTAGCTCGGTCTGATTATTGTAGTACAACATTAAATATATTCTTCAAAATAAAAAATCATAATTTTAATTTTAGGAAAATAGCCAAATCAATTACAGCTACTGTTTCAGGAATCCAGTGGCTCATCTTGGTATAATTCCTGGCATCAGTGTTGTTCTATTGTTTAGCAGCCATGAGCTAAGTGAAATTATGTGTCACGCTGGCACCAGCATGGACCACGCTTTCTGAGTTCCCTGAGGATAAAACACTTTCTTCTCTAAATATGAGAAATAGGAGATTATGTCACAGCCTACTGCATATACATAAAGCTGTGCTTCTATATCTGTAGAAAGCTTATTCAGATTATAAAATTAAATACTGCTGGCAGTGACACAATGCAAAATGCTCTCTGGCAAAATGACTGGGCTGGACATAGAGCTTCCCCCTCCGACTCGCTCATCTCACAAAGGGCAGCGCAGCACTTGGCAGCACCTTCCTCCTGCCCAGCAGTTTTCAAGCAGACCACATAAACTGGGTTTATTCCTCTTGGAGGTACACATCTCACTTTTTAACAACAAATGTTTCATGGAATACACCGTGTAAGACATTAGGTTAGGGAGAGATAATGATCATTGTTAAAATAATTCTAATCACAATTTCTAAGAGCCTGCTGAGCATATGATTATATCTTTATCTTTACAAATAGCCCAGTGTGGGACCTTATCAGCCCCATTTGACAGATAAGGACACCGAGGAGCACGGAAGTTAAATAACTGGCCCAGGATCACATGCAGCTAGTATGTGATAGAACTGGGATCTAAACGCGTGGCCCTCTGACTGCAAGTCCCTTGTTTTGCCCACTCTGAGATACCCCTTCCCTGGCAGTGGATTTGAACTCAGGAGGGCTCCACCTCACTCTACTTTCACACAGCCTGTGCTTGTCCCACGGTGCTATTCCCCTTCCCTGCAAAGAGCACCAGACATGGAGTGACAGGCTTGCAGACAAGCCTTGGTTTTATGATTCTGTGGCCTTGGAGAGCCTCTTTATTTGAAAATGCTTTGTAAATGAAGGCACTGTTTGATCTGCAAGTTGGTGTTTGTATTTTCGTTTATTTTGATGAAATAACGTCCAGCTCTCCATCACCACACTTCTCTTTAGAGGTAAGCCAGCGATTCCCCACGACACACCCCAACGGACGTCAGATCATGCTCACCTACCTGCTGCCCTGGCTGCACAACATTGAGCTGGTGGACAGCAGGCTCCTCCTCCCGGGCTCCAGCCCCAGCAGCCCGGAGGATGAAGTCAAAGACCGGGAAGGAGAAGTGACTGCTTCTCACGGGCTGAAAGGGAATGGCTGGGGCTCTCCGGAAGCCACATCACTGGTCCTGAATAACCTCATGTACATGACGGCCAAGGTAAACTCAGAGGAAATGTGCCTGAAATGGCAAAGTTTTGTCATCATAGAAAACCCTGGATTAATCAAACCCCCTGTGGCAAACCCAGGGAAAATGGCATTTATCATTTAAGATCACACGAATGGGGACAAAGGGTGGTGATGGTTGCACAACCTTGTGAACTGAACTATGCACATTAATGCCACTGAACTATACACAGAAAAATGGTTGTGAGGGCTAACTTTACATTTTGTTTATTTTACCACAATTAAAAAATAAGCCTAAAATTCTAAAAAATCACATGAATACGTATTGTGCATGACTGATTTGTGCATTATAAATTGCTCTCCTAAAAGATGACATCTTTCTGATGAATGGCCATGTTTACCTCTTCTTATAATTTTGAGATGGCCATGACCCTCAAAACTACTTTTAATCAAACATTTTATATCCTTCCATTTTTCACATGTGTCTCCTGGGCCGGTTTTTGTTTTCTTTGCTGTAGTATGGAGATGAAGTTCCTGGACCAGAAATGGAAAACGCATGGAACGCGTTAGCCAACAACGAGAAATGGAGCAATAACCTAAGAATCACCTTGCAGTTCCTCATCAGCCTCTGTGGGGTCAGCAGTGACACAGTTCTCCTTCCCTATGTAAGTGACTCTCCGACTTTCAGGAGTGAGTGTTCCTGCTGGGGCTCCCGTGTGCAATTTGCAAGTCAGAATGTGCTCTTTGCTCCACCTAAAATAGAGATGCCCAGTTATGTTGGTCACACTAATCTCCCATGAGCTCATCCAAATGTTACGTAAAAGTTCCCTTCTGCCCCCCAGATGCAGGGTACATGCACTAGGGATGCCTCTGTCATCTCCTTGCTCCAAGCCTTGGAACACAGAAACCTATTAAAACAGAGGGTGGATATTTTTCCAGCGGTCACCAAAAGCTCCCTTCTATAAACATTAGACCTGTTATGTAAGAGACACTAGGTAAAGCATTATATTATCACTAATAAAAATGCTTCATGTTTACATCTTGATGCTCTTAAAACAGAATAAAAATGCAGAGTATCCAGGTTTCTCTCTTTCAGTTCAAGTGGTAGAAGAGAGACATAAGCAGAGAGAAATCCCTCTGAGATGGTGGATATTTACTGTTGGTATTTAAAGGTGATGGCATCACCAGAAACTCGAACTCAGTTGGCATTTCTATGCTGGTTGTTTTATGCCTTCCTGCTGTTTCCAGATACATAAGCCTCACTGCAGTTCACAGGCCTCAGGCTGGACTGTGAGGCCTGCAATATCTCAGAGCTTTAATCTAGAGTTATTTTAAAAACTTAAAACCATAAAACAGTTAAAACTCGTTTGTTTCTAGAGGAGAAGAGAATAGCAGGGAATTCGATTCCCTTTTAAACAAAAATAACTAGCAGTTTTTTCTCAGGATTTGTACAAATAAAATTCTTTCTGAAGCTAAGGCTTTCAGATGGCACGTTTTCAGTTTGGAGAGAATGCACATGCCCCCAAAGTAACTTTTTTAAACTCAGCCATTAGAAAAGGTAAGGCCTTTAACAACACACTCCTGTCAGATGAGCATGTGAAGAGAGGTGGATTTTAATCCAAATACTTGGTTCATCCTAGGATAGCACAAAGATTAGCTATCAGGAAGGTAGCTCCTGGGTGATGATGTACTTATCTAAACGAGCGGGTCATCGGCCTAGCGTTTCCGTGGACTAAGCTCTGGAAAACATCCCTTGTTTTCTCGTTTTCTTCTCAGATTAAAAAGGTGGCGATATACTTGTGCCGTAATAACACCATTCAAACCATGGAAGAGCTTCTCTTCGAGCTACAGCAGACAGAGCCTGTGAACCCCATCGTCCAGCACTGCGACAACCCGCCCTTCTACCGCCTCACAGCCAGCAGCAAGGCCTCCGCCGCAGCCTCCGGTAGGGAGAAGAGTCACTGGGCAGATGTCTGGTCATGGGCCCCTGGGTTTTCCTTATGTAGATCCCTGAAAGGATGAGTGTGCGCTTGTTACTTTTTCTTATTCCTGTGGAGACATTCAATGAAGAGATCGCTTAAGAAGTGCTGAGACTCTTAGGGCATTGCTAAAGTAATGAAATGATCATATAAGGATGACCAGTTTCGGTGGCCCAGTACTCCTCTGCCACAGAGCTTTTTACTTCAGGCCAGTCCTAGGCCGGACACTGGAGTAACTCAGGAATGTCATTTCTGGACCCTTTCTCTTATATTTATGGGATTCCCTGGGCTAATATTCTCCCAGGGTTGACCAAAATACCCTCAACAACATTATAACTCTCAATAAATTGGTGTGTTGGCATCGTTTCACAAAATATATACCATCCTCCTCAAATTCCTTGAAGCTGGCTCACCTTTGATTTACCTAACATTATACCTGCCTTCAAATTTCTCTCCTCTGCCAGTCTCTTGTGCCCACTTTTTGCTCTACACCCCGCTGTCCGAGCAATGCTTTTACACAGAAGCACTAGCCCAAGAATCAGAAGCTCTAGGTACTTGGACTTGCTTCACTAGCATTAGTTTAATAACTCCTGGACCCAGAAATACTAAAGCAGAGCCGACCACTATAAATAAGCTCGTTACCTAAGTGGCCAGGAAGAAAAGGTTTCAAGAATGTTGTAGCCTGGCTTTACAAGAGAGTAAAGGAATTTGGTTTGACCATAACAGATGTCTGGGATTCTCCCATTTCAGTGGTGTAGGCTTGGAAATTTGTTTAGAATGTCTGAGATTGTACAGAAGAGGTAAGGAATCTTTCAAACATGAGATTTTATGGGAAATCCTTTCCTGGAATCACTTGAGACTTGAGCTTGATGCTTCTGCGTGCATGTTTTTTCGAACGTTTTTCTTCTAATCCTATCTACAGGAACCACCTCCAGCAGCAACACCGTGGTTGCTGGCCAGGACAACTTCCCAGATGCCGAAGAGAGCAAGATATTGAAAGAATCTGATGAAAGGTCGGTGCACAAATTTGACTTAATGTCCAGTATAACTTTCAGCAGTAGTCTGTACAAAGGCATCAATACAAGTTTGTGGGGTTTCATAAATTATACACATACACCACAATCCGTCTCTGTTTTTAAAAACACAGACTGATGTTCTGACTCTCTTCCGTACATCCCTAAAGATAACAGTTCTTCCCTCACCAAGTCATAAAAGAGAAAGATAAATAGGGGCTTCGTCCTGGTGGCAAAATCCCACTCACCCCAAGGCTTAATAGTGGGCATAGATCATCTGGAATTAGAGGGAATTGCCATGTGAAATGTTCAAATCTGGTTGTTGAACAATTTCTTCGGGATAGAGTAGATGTTTTGAGGTAAGTTCTGTGAAACGTCATCATTCTTATTTTATTTTTGCTTTATCATGTCTTGTTTAACCAGGAACCTGTCTTTTCTGCTAAATGAAGTCTCCATTCCCTTTACATTGGCTCTTTAATGTAAGTCAGTCTCTGGAGTTCTGAAGGCTCCTGCTCTAATTCAGGCACCTGCCGGCTTCCTCACTGCTCACTGGGCTGCTGAGCGGCCGTCAGGTGGATGCCCATCTGCAGGGGCTTCCATTCCAACTGGAAGCCCCACCCAGTGGATCATAAATTATAGACCCTGTCCTTCATGGTTCTCTAATAAAGGCCTTTCTTTCCTTCTCGGAAATGAAAAAAGGTTTTCATGCTCCACATGTCACTGAAAGTACAACGTTGTAAATTAGCATGTTTTTTAATCTATATTTGCTAATACCTTCTTTGGAAAACCACCTCATGGTAAAAATCACATTTCTCTAAAGATATTTTACTTTCTGACTGGAGTATAACATTCTCGATCATTTATTTAGTCTCACTTTCTTATCTGAATTTTATTTGAGGTACAAAGATGAAAAATTTCCACACATTAACATCTCATTACAACGGCCTCTTAAGGACCACAGTTCTGAGTGTCCCGCCTAAGTTTTTAATTGTGGCCTTTGGACTTAAGAAGACAGTTGCCTCTATAATATCAAGATCAGAGAGCACCTTCCAGAGAGGTTTTCTTGTTTAGCTCTGGCTCTCCTGCTCTGTCACTGTATCTCTGTTGGCCACTGAAAAGCCTGAAGCCTTTATCTACTTATTTATATTACACATCAGATTCTTTCATACTGACCACATCTATCTACCTATAAATATATTGATTGATCATATTCATTTGCACAAACACACATATATGAATATTCTGTCCCAAAGGATACCACTATCCATTGATCATATATTCCATCTGCACTATTTCTCTGCTATATTCTTTCTTTTCTGTGAAAGAAGGCTGGGACCTGAGCCTAAAATTCCTTCTTCTCTTCAGTCTAATTACCCTTCCTTCCTTGTAGTCCCTGGCATGTTGATTTATAGGTATTTGTACACATGCTCGTCTCAACCACTAGATTTTAATTCCTAGAGAACAGATACTATATGTCTCTTACACACATTTCTATCCTCAGTGATTAGCACTCTATGCTGCACACAATAGGCATTGAAAAATGTTCATAAGTGAATGAAAATAGGAGAAACTGCACAGCCCCAGAGGTCGATAAGCCATGTGAACACCGTCCAGGCTCTGCTGGTCCCTCCCGCTCACTAACCCATCACGGGAGACAGTGATTGACTCTGTTCTTTTCAGTCCTTGCAGGCAGAGTCTACAGAGACAATGTCGTTCAGGAAACCACCCGGGCTGCTGTCTCAAACGGCTCCTGGGGGTTCTCTTCAAGGACATATTGTTCATTCCAGGGAGCACCATGGAGTTGGGCAAAGCAGCCGCCCTGACACCATGTTCTTTACAACTAGATTAATGGTTCATTAATGTGATTCAGGGATATTTAATAACACCATTCCTACTGACAAAAAAACAAACAAACCACGTAGCTTAAAGTAAAAGATCAGTAAAGCAAGGGTAAGAACATGAGCCGAACTACAAGGAGGGGGAGATAGTTGTGTCAAAAGCCCTAACTGAGGAAAACTACTACAATTTATCATTAACCTAACTCTGAGGCCTCCATAATCAAAATAAAAAATATATATATATAGCAAATTTTATAATTTTCACTGTATTTTTTAAAAAAACAAATTCATCAGAAATTAATAGAAAGCACCCCTAAACTCTAAGAAAGATTCATCATGTTCATTTTATTAGACAACAAAACGAACATAGATTTTTATTAAAATGGCAGTTTATACCAATTTTTTAAATATGTAGAAATAATCTTCATAAGTATTTTGAATATATCAACCCTTAATAAAAGCCTATTATAAATTTATAATCCCACAAAAGATTTTTCAAAGGGAGCTAAAGCAATAAACTTTAAAGCTGGATAAATTTTTGATGATCTGTGTTTGAAACAGAAGTAGAGATTATGTAATCTCCGAATTGATAGTATTGGCATACATTAGCATATATTAATATACTTTAATACAGTGGCCTAAGTATTTGAGCTAAATCTATAGGATAAAACTTAGGGAAACAGTTTATCCTTCCAGTTTGTCTCTTATGAGAGCTATTTTCATATGTTTCTTAAGACGCATACCTTTGATGTTAAAAGGGTCTTCAATCTACTTAATCCTTGAAACTCTTAGACAGAAACTCTAGAGAGACCAAACCCAAAATAGGTTTCTTCAACCCAGAAAAGCAAAGGGAAATAATAGATTTTGCTCTTGGGAGTTAGCTCTGTACTTTTTCTTTGTCAAGTGTAAACCTGCTGCACTGTGGTTTCAGTTTTCTGCAGAGCAAAGGGAACAGTCTGGAAGGGGCTTGTTCCTCCCCTTCATTCAGCCTTAAAAACTCTACCTAACATCCCTTTAGATCTATCCCAAAAAGGAAAAGAGAATAATTGCCGTCCATTCTGTCATTCTTCCCTGCCCGGGCCCTCAGAGCACCATTTAAAGCCCGGCATACATCACAGTTCGTCAGTAGCTAGGGATGCCGCTGCCTGATGGCCGTCTCCAGATGAGGCCTTCTTTCATCACCTGCTTTGTTCCTTGCTGAATGGTGTATCAGCATAAATATGATTACAGAACTTCTTTGGAAGGTAATAGGTTTGTCATTTTTCTAATTTCCTGAGTATCAGTCTGATTTAGACTGGTTCATGGCCTGATTTGTACGAAACTACACAGATGTCCTAGATACTCTGTTTTTGTAGATTCACAAAGTAATAGCCCCAAAGATGTGACAGTGCAGAATGTTTGAAGTCACTGCGGAAAAAATGGTTGTATCAGGAAGGGGGAAAAAAGCTGTCACAAATATCTAAGTGAATAAAACCAAAGTTAATCTAGTCTATTACATTTCTATAATTTAGCAAATCCAAATCACTGATGCAATATTCTGAGGTTATATACCTGGGACAAGGTATGCATCTTAATGGCACATCCAGTACTTTTTCCTGAAACGTTACTTTCTCTATACATTGATGAGAACTTCTATAGCCCTGCATCTTCCAGTGTTCCAGAGGGAAATAGAGTGTTGAACTGTTATGAATTAAGTCAGAACACCCAATTAGTAATGTAGGGAGACACACGAATTTGGGCTTAAATTTTCCAGATATTTCCAGATAGCCTTAGTTCTTTGCTTTGGCTGTATATATGTTGAGTAGATAAAACCTACCATATATCATTTTATATAATATAAATATAAACATACCATTTTGCCCACACTTCCCCTGAACCACAGCCTTCTTCTACCTTACGGGTCTTTGGATGATAAATACGCTATGATTTGAAAGCCCTGAGACAAGGCTTTCTAGATATCCAGTAGGAGCATAATAACTAATACCTTATAGTTGGATAGTGTCTTGCAGCTTTAGAAACACTCTCACATCATTTCTTTGGATCCCCAAAATAACCCCAGTAAGATAAAAGGTGAAGTCTTTTTGCAGTTGGGGAAACAAATTTCTCCAAGGAAGTAAAGGCCGTGGCCAAGGTGACAGAGCTAGTGAGTGAGACTCAGTCTTAGAGCCCCGTGTCCCACGCTGGGAGGCAGCGTGGCATGGAAAGCAGCCCACTCTGCCACCTCCCTCTGGTTGACACTGGACAAGCTGTTTAACCTTGCTCATCCTCAATTTCATCATCGTAAAGAAAATAATGCTTAACTCAAAGATGAGAGAGCAAGATTAAATAAGATAATGTACCTGAAGTTGCTATACTTCGATTTTTTTTCCTCTTTTTTGTTTACTTCTTAACATGCCACAGAGGAGACCAGCCAAAGGAGTCCCTCTGGTCCATACTGTACCCCAACCGCTACCTTCTCTTGAACACTCTCAGATTATTTTAACAGAAACTTTAAAGCTGGGTAAAGTCCAAGATTCGCTATGAAACTATTTTTGTGTATTTCCAATTCTGTCTACTGTCACTTGTTTAATCAACCAGGAAATATTTACTGACCACCCACTATGGGCCAGGCTATGTGAGTGAGGCAATCATATCATTCCGTATCATGCCCATTTTCTTCCCAAAGCAAATGGTACCATCTTCCAGTTCAGTTGAAACATTAGCCTTAAAATTTTTATCTTTTCAAGGTTTAAACCTGTGTTTTTGAGCAAGAGTGACCACTGGCCCTCTCAAGAAAAAAATAAATGTTTGGGGTATAATTTTTATAGGATTCCCTTAAGAAAAGCATTATTGGAAGTAGCGGCCAAAAAATCAACCACTATGTTGATTTAATAGTATCTGTCCACGAGTTACAGCACATACACACACATGTCAGTATTTCACAACTGTTGTTCTTGTATTTGAAGGTTTAGTAATGTCATCAGAGCCCACACTCGCCTCGAATCAAGATACAGCAATAGCTCTGGAGGATCGTATGATGAGGATAAAAGTAAGTACCAACAGGCTGGTGGCTTTCAGATGGGATGCAAATGGTCAGAGAGTGGAAAATGAGTATTTTGATTATTCTTGGTCTAATTAGTAAAAAGGGCTTATAAATGTTAAGTAATCATTTAATCCAAAAAGCATAGAGTCAGTATCTTAAAAGTTTTTTTAAAAGCCAAGCAATGGATAAATCAAAATTATAAAAATTCAAATTACTACCTAATGCCATGTTTTTACATTCTTGGCATTTTTCATTGGTGAGGCAGTTGGGAAAAGGCTAGTAAGACATTGGTCCATTAGAAAACAAATGTTGCCATTCAGTTTTTCAATCTACCCTGGGAGTGGGTTTAGCCTTGAAGCTTTGTGAGTCTGTTCACTCAGGACAGAATCTGTTTTCACATTGAATCTCTCAGCAGCGTAGTCTCAGTAGTGAAAACCTTGCTCACCTGGGAGACAGCTTTGTTATAGGAATTTCTTTTCACAGTTGGGAAAACCAAAAAGGTCAATGCATTCATTGATTTTTGTTTAAGCCTTGGACAGCTTCTGTAGATACTGAACAGATATGGGGTATGAGTTATGAGATATGGTCATGAGTTATAGGAATTCTGGAACCAAAGAATGTTCCCAGTGACATTTAAATATGCTAGGGAAATCAGTAAACTATCTTGTGGAATGTGTTTTTCTATTGTGGCAGAAATTATAAATATAGTGATAGGTCATGAGTTAAGTTCCTTTTGTAAGTGTATAGGCCTTTGTAGTTATCGTTTTAATTATTTTGTTTTTATGGGAAATGTGCAGATTCAGGTAAGAGCTAGGTGGTTATAATGATGTCACATTTCAGCTACTCTTGCTGTACTTCTGAATGCACAGACAGGCAGGTCTTCTCCATTCAAAATACCAGTGGAAGGAGTGTCTGAAATCCATATGTAATTGTCATGCTCTAGCTTAGGTTTCAGCTATGTCCCTGTAAGACTTTCCTAGAACTGTCAATAGGAGGTAAAAATAAAGCTGTTTGTATTTTCCTTCCTTTCTGTGTCCGAGCAGAGGACTACACTATCCAAACACTGAACAGTCAAATCTCAGGACCACAGACCATTAGTTCTAGAAGGAACCAGATTTTAGAGATGAGGAAAGCAGCACCTGAGAAATGGAGAGTTGTTGGTTCAAGGAAAGTTACCGTGGCAATATTTGGTAACCCAAAATTTGAGGACAGAAAAATTGAATTTTAGACCACCTTAATTCTCCTCAGCAAGTTTTTGCGGATAGGATATAATCTGAGAACATCATTGAAACAAAGACTAGTATATCCTTTCTTAACAGAAAACTCACAAGTTGTTTCTTTTTTAAAATTCTTCAATAGTCTCCCTTTTTTACTTCCCTTTTAAGTTTTGTTGAAGACTAGGTAATTAGAGGTTACATTTTGCAAGCAGTTTATACTGGACGGTTATACCAACAGTTAGTTTGCTGAAAAGAAGTCATTCTGTAGGTGATTTACTGAGAGTTAGAAGTGAGATGAGTTACTAGTGCACCTGCTTTAAATTTTTCAGGCTAAAGTTACTGTGGCCAAGCTTCGTGGCATAGAATTAATTCTGGGGTACCAGTTGCTAATTTATCAGTGTGTTAGAAAGAGCCAACAGTCACTCTTTCTGAGGGACATCCTGACCTTACTAGCCGAAACTCCCTGAGCTCACATCCCAGGAGGAATGGAGTGTTCTTGGTCCTAGTGCCTGTCCTTGTTTGAAGCCTCAGTTGTCACAGCAGGAAAGCATCCCTTCCACCCATTCTGCTAACTGTTAAGGCCAGTGTTCTACACGGGACCAGCAGCATCACATCAACAACCTTTTACTACCTTTCAGAAGTGCAACCAAGAAAAACTGTACTTGGGGAAAATTGCCTAAAGACAACATAAAACACCCTTCTTCCCAATACATTTAACCTATCCCAAGATTAAGCCCACTTGTTTGAAGCCACACGCCTGGGTCGTATCATATGTCTCCAGGGGAATTGCTTCTCTGGAATGCTGCTGGCCTATATTGACAGCATAATAAGAGATAACTCCATGAAATGTGTTGCTGTGCTTACTTTAAAGATATTGTTAATGAAGTTCATTCACTCAACAAATATGTATTGATCCCCTACTACATGCCAGGCGCTATTGTAGGTAGTAGGAAAACAACAGTGACCAAATGGAGAAAGTCCTCGCCCTCCTGGAACTTACACTGGAGTGGGGGAGGCAGGCAGAGCTGCTGAATCAGCAACCCGTGCACAGGGATTTGGGGGCCTGAGAGGTACTAGAGCAGGGTGAGGGGTACAAAGTGATTGGGGTGGGGTGGATTTAAATGGAGTGGTCAAGGAAAGCTGCTGGGATAAAGTGATATTTAAATGGAGATGTGAATGAAGCAAAGAAACGAGCCAGGCAGCTGTCCGGGAAGAGCATCCCAGCCCTAGGGAATGGCAGACGTGAGGGCCCTGAGGCTGGATGGACCCAGCCGGATCACAGGACCACAAGGAAACCAGCATCACTGGGGTGGAGTGAGCAAGGGAGTGGTCGTAGGGGATAAGCCAGGAGAGGAACAGGGGAAGATCTTGTAAGGCCTTAAAGGCCATGGCGTGGATTTGAGGGGAGCCACTGGGGAGTGTTGAGCAGAGAAAGACACACAACTGAACTTGTTTTAAAAAAATTTTCTGTGCTGCCCCATGGAATGTAGACTGCACAGGGGTAGGGATGGGAGTAGCGAGACAGTAAGGGCCTCTCATAGTGCCCAGGTGAGAGGGAGTGGTGGCTTAGGCTTGGGGGTAGTGCTGGACATGGGAAAGGTGACCAGATTCTGGATATATTTTGGAGGCAGAGCTCGCTGAATGTGTTGATGATGGCAAGTCACTGAACCTCACTTTCTTCTCTACAAAATAGGGATAAAAACAGGTACCTATCATTGGGCCATTAAAATGTGAGATGCATAGAACAATGCCTGCATCGAGTAAGCACTCTGTGCTAGTTCCTAATGTCATTACTGTCACCACCATCATCATGCTTTTGAGTTAGATGTGGATGTGATGGGGAAGTCCAGGATGACTCTAAGGCTCTTGTCCTGAGCAAATTGGATATATGGAATTGTGCTTTCCTGATACGGGGAAGACTGAAGGAAGAGCAAGTTCTCACAGTGATGGGAATTCTCACGATGGAATGTTTTTCCTTGTGTGTGTCTATAATTTCCTTTGCTTTATCATGAATAACTATAAATTAGTTAGCAAGTAATAACTAATCAAGTAATTACCTAAACAAGTAATTCTAACCCATTTGATCATATAATTCATACTCACCAAATGAAATGGTTGAGAACTTATTTTTACAAGCACACATTTTAAGATTCTTTCTAGAAATACCAAGTAGGGAAAACAAAAATATCCTCTCACTAAAAATAGAGCACACTCGTCTTTCTCACCCTACAGATGATCCGATTTCTCCCTACACGGGCTGGTTGCTGACTATCACGGAGACCAAGCAGCCGCAGCCCTTACCAATGCCTTGTACTGGAGGATGCTGGGCCCCCCTGGTTGACTATCTCCCAGAGACCATCACTCCCCGGGGGCCACTCCACAGGTGAGCAGTGTGTACCGGGAGAGGGAAGTGACCCCTTAGCTTTGACTGGACTTTTCTACCTATAAGAAGAAGAAAACCTATTCCAGGTCCCTCCCAAATGAAAATGACCTCTTAAATCAGTGGGACCATGCCTGACTTGACTACCAGCTCCCAGCATATTAGCAGAGCTTGGTGAAACCTTAACCAATGTGCAAAGCTGCCTTGTGGTCCTTTGAATTGCTCCTTGATATAATCTTGCTATGGATATGCATTCTGTGATGCTTTTTAGACTGTAAGCAACTTGGAGACAGGAACCTTGTCTTCAACTTCTCTTTATCCCTCATCTCTTATTCCCTAGTGACTAAAAGGCTCTCCGTTATGTGATTAGCTCAACCAATGTTTTTTCTGGTCGTGGAGCTCTAGGCTATGTCAGAAGTTAAACTCTATTTCCCTGGAATAAGAGTCTTACATAATTCTTCAAAAAGACTTAAGAGTTGCATTTAATTGTGACTTAATGATCTACCGGTGTATTTCCATCCTCTTCAGAAGTTGCATTAACTTCTTCATTTCTTTGATCAGGTGCAATATTGCCGTAATTTTTATGACTGAGATGGTGGTGGATCACAGTGTAAGAGAAGACTGGGCGCTTCATCTGCCATTACTACTTCATGCTGTCTTCTTAGGTAAGACTGGATCTAAGAAGAGTCCCAACAAATAGGGTTAAAAACATGCAGAGGTAATCCACAGACATTTCCTTTGACATTGACATCCTGCTTGTCTCATTTCTGAAATATTTGGTCTCCTCTGTTTTTCATTACCCTTTTGTGACATCTGCTCTAAAATTTCAGTTGATTGGTCATTATTTGAAATTGTCCAATTTCTATGATGTAAATGTAGTGGTACCCCACTAATGCTATTAATACATCTATAAAGATATCCAAAATAAGTTGGGCCTTGTTGAGGGTCTTTGGCTAAGGGGATAAATTTAAAAACATGAGACATGGTTGGGACACAAAGGAAAAGAACACAGAGCAGGGTGGGCCAAGCACCGAGCTTCACAGAGCAAAAATGGGAAGAGAAGACTGAAAAGTTCACTTAGAGATGAATGAAATTAGAATCCTTTGGTAACAGGGATATACAGCGACAAGAACAACCCAAGAAGGAGGAATGCTAACCACGTCAGACGCTACAGAGAGGTCACGAGAAATCCATCTATCAGCATTTTATGAGAACATTTTACTTAAGAAATAAAGCATTTTATTTTTCCTAAGCCCAGCTTCTTTATGTTGGTAACACAAACAATAACAAAGAAAACTAAACATTCTTTTAACATGTTCCTCCTGGGTATCTTGGAATCTTTACAATCCCTGGAATCTAAACGAGCTTAACGTTTGTTTATACTAAGGGATTCCACCGTTTTGTTCCAGGTTTGGACCATTACCGGCCTGAAGTCTTTGAACACAGCAAAAAATTGCTTCTTCACCTCTTGATTGCCCTCTCTTGCAACAGCAATTTTCATTCCATCGCTTCTGTGCTTCTGCAGACTCGAGAGATGGGTGAAGCTAAGACTCTAACCGTTCAGCCAGCTTACCAACCTGAGTACCTCTACACAGGTAACAGGAGAAGGAGTGGCAGAGAGCCTGAGACAGTCAGAAATGGAAAGATAACTGAAGGTGCCCATGGAGCCTGAGTTAACTTCTCTCATGCTATCAATATTACCTCCAACTTTCCAAGTGATAAGATAACAGCACAATAAATACGCACCATTTCACTTCATGTGAACTTGCTTCTCAAAAGCCTTCCTTATTATTATTTTAAAATATTTTTCCTGGTTATTATGATTGCTGCTCCCATCGAATATGTTCCTATTGATACATGAAAAATTTAAATTTCCATAGGCCAAAAGCATCAGTCTAGAACACCAAAAGGTAATGCACAAAACAGTGACCATCTCCACTGCCTGAGTGCAGGTCGTGGCCAGGGTGCCAAGGTGTCACCTGTGCACCTTCTACTGTCCCTGAAGAATTTCCACTTTATTGAATGACTTGACTTTTTCCTAGATGGCACCATTAGTGAGAGCCTATTAAAAGCCAGTTCTGTTTTGAAACCAAAAATTTCTTCTTAGAAATGGGAACAGAAGGCATTAGCTAAATCAAAGAAATTATTCTGCTGTGTCAAGCTGTTCGCGAAAACTTTCTCCGAAGGGGTGATCAGTGGTTTTCATTTAGGACCAGAACATTAATATACCTTAAAATGATGATGAAGATTAACAACAGAGTTCAGGGGTTACTTTTTAAATTATTTTATACATTACATTGGCATAAGGTATGGTATGACATCTCAGTGTCACTAGGTGCTTTCTTCATGACTTTCAAAAGGATGTACCTTTTATTTATCACTTGTACCCTGCACTGTCTTGACTTCTAACAGACATTAACATAGTTCTTTGGAAAACAAATCTGAATTATCATTAACTCTGAGACCTAAGGCTGGCCCACTGGCCTCAATTTAGGCTGTTTACTTTGAACCAAGCTACACTTAATTGAAAATAGCCTATCAATAGCCTCTTAGAGACACAGAACTCTCTTTACTATAGATGCTGAATTAAACTGAGAAGTTCTGTCTATTGTAAATCCTGAGAATAAGGATGTATTCCATCATGTATGTGGACTTATGCTAAAAAAAATTGTAATGTATGTTGTGTATATCTGAGTGCATTAGTTTTGCATTCATTATACCACTGATGTGGTATAAAATGATTTAGAGTGGAGATTTACCCCCTCACAAAATGCACACGATATCCTTAGGCAAGACAAACAATAGATCGCTAGAGTGGATGACTCTATAGCACACAGGGAGTAGATGTACAAAGAGTATGGTAAATGTCCCCTTTTTGCAAATATTTATTAAGCACCCAGTTTCAATGATAGTTACTTTCAAATCCACACTAAAAATCTGTGTGATAGGGAGTATTCTCTTCACCTTACTATAATAGGAAACTGAGAGACAGAATTATATAAACTCTGTGAGTTTACACTGTAAGTGGCAGAGATGCTATTCAAACCCAGGCACCTCACTTCTAATTCAATATTACTGTCAGACACACCAGGACTAGGTGCTTTTTATGATATTAAGTAGGGGAAAGGGGATGGTCTCATGTATACATGTTCAAACCCAAGGCATACCCACATGTAGAATGTCAACCAAATGTAGTGAAAAAACATAGTATTTACTTATACATATTTTGTTAATACCATGCAACATGCTTTATTAAAATATATAATATACACACAATATTGAAGCTTCAGGGCACATTTGCTCAAAAAACATTATGTATAACTTACTCACCAGCCATTATGTGACTTGTATTCTCAAAAAGGGTATCATTTCACGTGTTTAAGTAGTCTACTACCCAGGAATAATTTACTAAGAGCACAGTTAGTAATTGAACTATTACAGTTGAACTGTTCCTTGGCCTGGCCTATGCACACTTATAAACATACACACACACACACACACCTTTTCTTTCATAAAAAGCATCAACTGGAACACCAGAGTAGAAAACTGCAGATCACCTCCTGTTCCCAGATACACACTGGTTGACACAGCAGTGCAACTGATTCCAAAACCCATAGCCAAAATCAAGTGTTTTGTCTCCAAAATTTAAATAACTGCACACTTCTCTGTGCACCTGGGAACCTCATTAAGCATGCTGACAAGCACCCTGCCTAGCACATCCCTCCTGACCTTCTTCTCCCACCAGGTGGCTTTGACTTCCTGAGAGAGGACCAGTCGTCCCCAGTGCCAGACTCAGGGCTGAGCTCCAGTTCCACCTCCTCCAGCATCAGCCTGGGGGGCAGCAGTGGGAACCTCCCGCAGATGACCCAGGAGGTAGAAGACGTGGACACAGCTGCTGAAACAGATGAGAAGGCAAACAAGCTCATTGAGTTTCTGACGACTAGGTAATTAGGGTTTGGGTGTCACGCTGATGTTTGCAGGTTGGTCTTTTGGAAAAGTGCCAATGCTTCAAACCACACAGATGGAATAATGATCCTGGAGTTCTGACAAATTCCTATTTCTCTTCTAACTTGCATCTGCTAGTATCTGCATAAAAGATAACTGGTAGAAGTTATCTAAGATCCCACTGATGTGACAGTTGTTGGGCAGGGAGATTTCGTGGATAACAGTGATGCAGCAGATGGAGGCAGGAGACAGTAATGCCCCACAGTGAGCATGACTTTCATCATCTATTAGAGCTGCCAGGATCTGGGAGCTCTGAGATATGGCAAAGAACATCACTCTGGAAACCAGGGATATTCGCCACGGTTGGCCCAGGAGCGGCTGCCAAGGGGACCATTATCAGCTCATCTGGTCCAAAGAGTCATTTGTAAAGGGAAGTCAGAAACCAGAAGCAATAGGAAGCATTCTAGGAAAGGAATCAAACTAATAATAAATCACAACCAAGAAAAACTGCAAGCGATCCTGTTTTTTCAGATCTTCTGGTTCTTCTAATTAACCATTTAGCTTGTAAGGCTTCAGAATTTCTAATGCCTGAGGTCTGGTATTTGCAGAAGGCCATGCTTACCTGTGACCTGGTGGCGTGCTTTCTTTCCTCAGTGAGTTAAATCCTGGAAATCTAGTCTGTGTATGTGTTATCTATTATCTTACATGATTTTTCTTTCTATCAATTAATGCGAACAATACAAAAAGAGCATTTTCCTTTTACAATTAATGACTCAGGTTATTTTGTGCAGCTCCCAGCTTAATATGGTATTTAAGGTGTAGGAAGCTTAGGAAGGGGGCTGATGGCACCTTTCACACAGGGCGTGTGTACATCCAGGGGACTTAGGAGGCCTGAATGGTTTGTCAGAGGAAAGGTATTGTCACCTCTCACCATCTGTCAATACCATGTGTTGGGCAAGGCTGTTCTCTGAAATTCTCCCACATGGCTCCATCTTATTATTATTGAAAACCAAGTAAACAACAGATGCTATGTCTTCAGGTTGGTTCTACAATATTTGGCAACTTAATGATGTGATCCTGATAAAAACCTTATCTCTGCAAATGCTAAAATGTGAAAACTGAGTCCATGTCTAAAGCTATATTTTATTTAACATTTTATGTCATTTTATTTAACAAACACTTAGCACCCAGGAAATGCCGACCACTGCTCTGGTAAATTGGGAGGTTTTCATTTAGTAAATAAATTTAATTTTAAAACATGAAAAAGTATGCCTCCATAAATTAGCTAGATGTATTTTGAGTGTGCTGGTAAGTTTTATAAGACAGAAATGTACCCCCAAATTAATTAGTAAAATTTTTAAAAATATATTGTACCTTTGGAGTCAGAACTGCATGTATGGGTTTAAAAATGCAAAATGACAGTTACGTTCTTAACATTTTGTGTGTTTTGTTTAAGGGCATTTGGTCCACTTTGGTGCCATGAGGACATCACTCCCAAAAATCAAAATTCAAAGAGTGCTGAACAGCTCACTAATTTTCTACGTCACGTCGTATCCGTATTTAAAGATTCCAAATCAGGTACTTCATCCTATTTGCCCAAATCCCTCTTTCAGCATTTTTCTGTAATGGAGCTCACTCTCTCTATACGCCTACACACCTTGTGATGTGGTCCTGACACTCCACTTCTATGGCATAAACACATTCATGGGGGAGTTTTGAAGCTTATTTCAGATGCTGCCTAACTGAATGATAGTTAATATCATGTATATTTGCATTATGCTCTATTAAATAATTCCCCCAACCTCACTGTTCTACTTGCTCCATTTCCCTTGCTAGAATTAAACTGTGCCCATATTAATTTTATTTAAAGAAGGCCATGAGAAATAAATCTCATAATTGACTCCCATCAATCTCAACTATGAAAAATAGTCAGTCTGATTAAATGTCTGGCTGAAATGGTCAAACTAGTTTAAAAAAAGAAAGGAATCTGTGATAAAATATTTTTCACTTTAAAAGTGTCTGCTTAACAATTCCTGTGCAAATGACCATTCAATATTCTGAACATAGTGTGAGTGAGTCCTATTTAAACTATAGTAGGATCATAATACTTAAGTGTTTGTCTTCAGCGGAATTCCTATGAGATCCAACTTGGCCTGGGCTGATCTTTGTGTGAAATTTAAAATTGGTTCCTCCACATGTTGTAAAACTATCTCTACCTTTTTTCTCACACCAGGCCGGCAATGTTAAATACAGTTCGCTGGCTTTTCCGGCTGTTCTAAAAATCAGCACATTTCTCAGTTTGAAACATTCCAGATTAGCCACATCTCTTTTCATTATCAGAGGATACTTAGGAAGAAACAAAAAGTACTGATAAACTGAAACGGGAAAGTCGTTCTAGGAATGGGATTGCCATTTCTTGTTTTGAATTTCCCTTTTGGAATTTCTTTGAAATATTAAGACCTCAAAAGTCACTTAGCAATCGAACACAAACCCAAAGAAAGAAATCTACCATTTGTATGTGAACCATTAATTTGTCTAAAACCTTTGATTGTATAAAGATAATAAAAGATGAGAAAATATATGAATGCCTTTTACTGAATTCTCAGCAGGTACTTTAGGCTGCTTAAAATCTAAGTCTTTTCACATCTTGATCAAGCTATTTTTACTCACTCAGATTTCTTTGTACATCCCTGCTTTCAGCCTGTTTTCACTATACACAAACACAGTGTGTTCCTGGAAATACTTGTATTAGTCAGAATGGGATAGCTGCTGTAACAAACAACCCCAGAGCTCAGAGGCTTACCACAAGAGAAGATTATTCCTGGATCATGTGACAGTTCAGTGTGCGTGTTCAGCAGGTAGCCTTCCACAAGGTGCTTTGGGGACCTTCTAGCCTGTGGCTCTGCCACCCCCTAAGCTCAGAGGCCTCTGCTGGACCCTCTGCATCCGCCAACAGGTGAAGAAAGAGAGTCGAATGGAGGATTCCTCAGGATGAGTTGACCCACCAGGCTTGAATGGACAGGGTGTCAGTGCTGCTTCTCACATTGTACTGGCCAGAATTCAGACATGTGGTCATATCTAACTGCAGGGAAGGCTGGGAAGTATAGATTCACTGTGTGGCTGGAAAGAAAAGCAAACCTTTTCCTTTTCCCAAAGGATGTCATTGTAGAGGTGGAGTCCACAGTCCTGCTAGCAAAGTTCTAGCCTTCAAGTTC
The DNA here is from genome assembly GCA_004363605.1 of Indri indri. NCBI lineage: Eukaryota > Metazoa > Chordata > Mammalia > Primates > Indriidae > Indri > Indri indri. The sequence goes on along the minus strand of RJWJ010015359.1, from coordinate 10,527 downwards.
ATTATGATTTAAATAAGCATTTGCTCATTGCCAGGGGACCTAATCTCCACATATAAAATGGATTAAGTAGTAAAATGTGACTTGATTTAAAAAAAACATAAAATACTTTTTTGAAACACAGTCCATTTGCAAATTATGAACTGCTGATGTGGGTTTAATGCTGTATTTACACCCCGAATATATTTGAAGTCCATTTTCCAGGACCCTGTTTTCTCTGCAGGAACATTTGCTCATATAGTCTATTTGTCCCAAGGGTCAAATAGCCAAGCTCAGCTAAGAACAATGACATTGACCTATCCCTTCTAGTCCACTTTCATGCGACAACCAAAGGTATCACAGAGCCCCTGGATCGTAAAGACAGCCCAAATCGCTGTTCTCATCCAGTCCTCTGACTCTCGTAGTCTGCTTTTCTCCCTGCAGAGAGGCGCAGCAAGTGTACAATTTAATGACCCAGAATTCAGTCATGCGCTTTATCTTACATTTTCGTTCCCATCTGATTAAATGGCTTTCTGATGACTGAGGTTACCTTTATGCTATTGGAAGAACAAATATTCAGGCAAAAGTTTAAATTATGTCTGGCTTCTTTGCAGCATCTACATTTCAATATCTGCATATTTACAGAGTAAAGACTTTGGCACAGGCTTTAGCTGTGTTTGAGTTGTCTCAATCCACTAGCAAACTCTCTTATGAAAAAAGGAGTGAAAGTATTCTATGTAAAAAGAAGTAGTACAGAAGAATAATATAGAAAAATAGCAGGGTAATAAATAATAATACATTTGTGACACATATTATGTGTCAGACACTGTGCTAGGCACTTTATAAGTTGTTTAATTTTCATACCACTATGAGGTAGATATTATTATTCATAAGGTAAAGATAAGTTAACAGGCTCACAGAGAACAAGTTTCTTTCCCAGAGTTATAAAGCCCGTAATTCAAAACCAGGATTATCTTGTTCTAAAGCTTCTACCTCTTTCTACTACACTATATCCTCTCTAAGATTTATTTAAAATTTGGTTTTAGTTTAAAATGGTTGATTTTCAAATAAGTGCCACCACAAGGTAGCTCTGTGCAGTTAGCCTGTTTTAAGCTCACAGGTAACTTTGATGTCCCAGAGTGTGCAGAGTAGAGGCTGACCTCTTCCCTGGCTCTTCTTGCCCTAGGTTTCCACCTGGAGCAACATTTGAGTGAAGTTGCGTTACAGACAGCCCTCGCAAGCTCTTCCAGGCACTATGCCGGTCGTTCCTTCCAGATATTCCGGGCCCTCAAGCAACCTCTGTCAGCACACGCCTTATCTGACCTTCTCTCAAGATTGGTAGAAGTGATTGGAGAACACGGGGATGAAATTCAGGTATGGAAGGGAAGGCCACTGAGAGCATGAAGGCTGAGCTCTCTTATGTCAATGATGAGAATTAACATTCTTTGAGCCTTTTATTAAAAAAATGTTAAAGGGTGATTTTTATATTTATGAAATCGCTCCAAGGAGCATTGTTCTAAAAATTAGATAATACCTAGTAATAGATATTACCTCTTGTATATAAGCCAACAACTGGAAATTCTTTAGTGGCTCCTTCTTTGTTGTTTTGGGGATTGGTTTTATTGGGTGGGCAGTAGGGGGCTTATTTCGTATCATTTTGGGGTTTTGCCACCAACCTAGGATGCAGTTATACAGTCTCCCCACTCAGAGCAGGGATCTCCATTGTACCTGTACAAAGCACCACCCCTCCCTGTATGGTTAGCCTTCTGTAGACTGAGAAGAGCTGAAGAAGGAATGGAGAAAGCAGTTGCCACAGGAAGACCCTGTAGGTAGAGCAGATATTCCAGACCTGGGCACATTGAAAGCCAAGGGCATTCCAACTCTGCCTCTCAGGCCAGGCCCTTCTTTCCCATCAGAAATGTTCCTGCATCTCAGGAAAGCCTGCACAGCTGCAGACACTACCTGCTTTTCCTCCTTCTGGCCACCGTAAGTGCTGCCCAAAATGCCACTGAGGCACAGGGCATCCTATTCCTCATCTCAATCTGTGGCTTTCAGACATTGCCACTCTGTATCTCAAATGCCCACCCTCCCCTCAGCAGTGGGTGGTGCTTGCCTCCTCCCTGTTGGATTTCAAATGAAATTGAGCCGTTGGGGCTCTCAGACCGAGGGAAATAAATCTTTATGCATATCTGCTAACCCCTAAGCCATCTGAATTTCCTAAGTGGCCCTTAAAATTTGTTTTTAGACTTCATAAATTAAAGCAGCAATGACCGTCCAAATTTCAATGATATTAACATTATTGGGATAAAGTTTGCATGAATTGAATTTATTGTCAAGAACTAACGGTGGCTATAAGCAGTACAAAATGTTACCTTTGCATGTTTGGCAGGGTTATGTGATGGAAGCGCTCCTCACCTTGGAGGCCGCTGTGGATAACTTGTCCGACTGCTTGAAGAACAGTGATCTCTTAACTGTGTTGTCCCGGTGAGAATCAACTTAATGACATTTTGAAATCAAGTATACTATACTGAATATTTGGGAGATGCTGGACTTTGGGCAGAGTACAAAGAACAAATCTCAGTTTTGAAATCTATTTATGACCTGAAAAAGCATATATGATATTTTCTTAATTTAAAAAAAAAAGGAAGTTACAACACACACACATACACGCATTATAGAAGTATTTTTAAATGTCAGGAAGATAGATACCAAATATTATCTCTAAAAGATACAAATATTAATGACTTTTTCACTTCCTTTTTTATGTCTTTGAATATTTTTTCAAATTTTATATAATAATTATCCCATTTATTACATTGGTCAATAGAACCTAAAACTAAATATTATTTTTTAAATGAATACATACAAAGCTCCTCTGAACCACGACTATAAAAATAGTTGGAATAAATGTTGACTTTACTTGAAGAAATTCCTACCTTGGTACCTTTTTTTCCCTCCTGCCCATGTTTAATAACCCATTTCAAGTCATTCCCAATGCCATATTCTGTTTGTGTAATTGAGCTCATCTGGCTTGAAATTGTGTCAGTAATGTTATCTTATACCCATTGGGCCTTGTTTCATTTTTAAGTTGAACACTTTTTATGGGCAAGTAATTACAGTGTGACTACTACCGTCATACATATTCATCTACATGAACCTACAGATTTACCTAAATCAGTAAAAATTGGTCAAGAAGGTTGATAGAAAGTTTTATTTTTTCAGCATAAATAGACTTAGAAATTATTTTTTATAAATTTTATAAATATAAAAATTCCTTTGATATGAACATTTACTAACTTCTTTATAGATAACATAATTTCCATTTCTGTTCTCCTTATCAGTCACTTAATAGACTATTACAGTTTTACCTATCGGGTACATTTTATTTCATAATTATTCCTACTCAAATTCAAACAAAAAAATAAATGAAAGATCAATAAACTTTAAGGCCAACTATTGATTTCTTGACACTTTCAATAAGTGAAAGTCGATATTGAGTTTTGTTTTTGTTTTATTGGTGAAGGTTTTCTTGTTTTGTGTTTCCTGGCTTGAAGTTTAATGACAAGGAAAAAGAAATTAATAGAAAGTAGTATTTCCAAAGAATGGTTTCCCTCCTCTAGTGTTTCTTGGTGGCCTTGAAAGGACTCATTTTCACTGAAGCATGTTGTCACTCTATTAAACTGTTTATTTTTATATCCAGGTCTTCATCACCAGATTTAAGCTCGAGCACTAAACTAACAGCCAGCAGAAAGAGCACAGGACAACTGAACGTGAACCCTGGAACTGCCAGTGGAAATACCGCCACTGCAGAACGAAGCCGGCATCAAAGAAGCTTCTCTGTGCCCAAGAAGTTTGGTGTTGTTGACCGATCCTCCGACCCACCTCGAAGTGCCACACTGGACAGAATTCAGGCTTGTACCCAACAAGGCCTCTCCTCAAAGACCAGGAGCTCATTCTCCTTGAAAGACAGTCTCACGGACCCATCCCACATCAACCATCCCACCAACCTGCTGGCCACCATCTTCTGGGTCACAGTGGCCTTGATGGAGTCTGATTTTGAGTTTGAATACCTCATGGCCTTACGGCTGCTGAGTAGACTGCTGGCGCATATGCCACTCGATAAAGCTGAGAACCGAGAAAAACTTGAGAAACTCCAGGCACAGCTCAAGTGGGCCGACTTCTCTGGGTTGCAGCAGCTGCTGCTGAAGGGGTTCACGTCCCTCACCACCACAGACCTGACCCTGCAACTTTTCAGTTTGCTGACGCCAGTGTCCAAAGTACCTATGGTGGATTCATCCCAAGCTATTGGTAAAATCAACGTCGTTCACTCCCTCACAATTCTGGTGGTGGTTGTGTCCGTCCTTGGTGTAATAAGATGTTAATAATACGGACTTACTGCTTTTAACAATTCTGCTTAGAAATGGTTCTTTGGGAGAAGTTTATTTTTTCTCTTGAAATACTAACCAAGTCTTAATTATATTATAGAAGGTATTTTGAAGGCAATAGCATAAAGGGGCATAAATTATATATAAAATATTAGTGATTTCTTTATGTCTTCCAGACCAGACTGCAGGTACTACTTATTTATTCCATTGCTCTTGTACAGACTTTTTCCCCTTCTTTTCTTAACTCCCAAATCTTTTATTTTTATTTACTTTTCTGTCCCTCTTGAAAATTTTTTTGGTTCCCCATTGTTTTGAATTAAGCCAAATCAACAAACAAGATTTTTAATACAATGGCATGTGACCCATAATTAATTTCATGAAGCTAGAGCTTAACACAGAGATACTAAACCATTTCTCACCATTTTAAAGAGTCTTTTCAATTACATGACTAAGACTTAAATTGGTTGACCTGCGTCCTCTCACACCAGTTTTTCTTAAAATATGTTTTTTGATAAAAATTTCAAACTAGTGCCTCGGTTCAGTTCAACCTGTGCCAGTCAAATCTGTGCCAGTCATCCTCATTCACAAACAGATCACGGCAAGGTAACCACTGTGTCTCAAAATTACAAATCTCCCGCAGTGGTTTTTTTGTAACTCTTGACATTGTGGTTGTACATTTTCGTGGATTTTGTGTTAGATCATATTTAAGGTTGCTTCAAAAGACTGCTTTTGTATCATCTCAGAATCAAATCTTTAACGCGTCTTCCCGCTGTTAACAGTTAAAACACACTGTGTTCAGCTGTCTCCGTTGTATCTTCTCTACCGCAGGGTTTCCACTGAACGTCTTGTGTCTCCTGCCCCAGCTGATTCAGCATTTCGAAAATCCCAATCAGTTCTGTAAGGATGTAGCCGAAAGGATTGCTCAGGTACGAGTTATGGTTCCAAACTCAGGCAGGTCCATACAGGCCTTCAGGAAAGCCCAATGTCAGACAGAAATACCAGGCACAGAGAAGGCAATGCTTTTCTCAAAACCTGCAAACAGTAACTGATATCACCAGTAATGTACATGTATGGGTGACAAATGCAAATTGTCTAGTTTGCTTTCATTATGGAGAAAACGTTATCGAGAATTTGTGAAAATTATATTAGCCAACCTAAGCACTTCTGTAGCTATCAAAAAGTATATCAATCTACTTTCCAGACTGCCAGAACTTACAGTAAAATTGCCAACCTTTCTTCCTATTCATTGGGCTATTTTATCCCTAATTGGTTTTCTTATCTTAAAAGGTTTGTTTGGAAGAGAAGAACCCCAAACTTTCAAATCTCGCACATGTTATGACGCTTTATAAAACACACAGCTACACAAGGGACTGTGCCACGTGGGTCAATGTGGTTTGTCGATACCTTCACGAAGCATATGCTGACATTACCTTGAATATGGTTACCTACCTGGCAGAGGTAAGCTTTTAAATTAAGGATAAAATCTATCATAGCTTCCATGGGTAAAATATTTATATAGAACTGATAATATACTCTTAACTTCCATTTATTGAGAGCCTATAATAAAATATATGATTTAGTGCTATTGTCATAGAAGCTAATGGAATCATTTTAAATCCTCACAACAATCAGTGATGTAGGTACTATTATAATAAAGAATCTGAGGCTCAGCCAGGTTAAATAATTGGCCATAATTTTAAGGCAGCAGAGCCAGCCATTGAACCTAGATACAACTGCCTCCAAAGCTTAAACTACTTCTGTTTACTACATTAATGCCTGTCAGTGCATGGCAGAGAGTAGAATTGCATCATGATTGCTCTGGGTGTTCAAATCTTACTTAAGGATTACTGTGTGCCTCGATATGTTCAGTGGTTGTTTGCTCTAATTAACAAAGTATACATTCTGACATAAACTTTTTATCTTCACCTTTTATGTTTGTTTTTAAAACTGCAATGGTATTTTGGTCATGATATCAATATGTTTCTAACACATTCATTACAAACCCCTACCCTGACTTCTGTATGCCTTGGCGCTAGAAATATTGGGCAAGAGATGAAACGTATTCCATTTAGCATCTCCAGTCCCCAAGTTTAATAGACAAGGTCATGAAATCTATGAAGGAAATAATTGGTAACAGCTAAAACAACTACCTTGTTTTAGCATTTTCAGTGTTGCTCTTCTTTCCGGGAAATGCATTCATACCTGTCGATGGCACCTGTCAGAAGACATGAGGACAACCCGTCCTAGTTTTCCTTTTAGTTATGTCACCAATCTAGGTGCCAGACAGGTTAAAAAACCAGCCATTTTCTCAAAGAGTCCACAAGGCTGAAACTGTCTACCTAACAAAGAATAGACGCCCCATCTGTCCACATTTATAGTAATAGTTGCTCCTGCAGGCTTTTGACTTGCACCACAGGCCAGCAACGTGTGGACTGTATTCAGACTATCGACAGCCCAGGATTCATTTGCTCTTTCTACACCCATAACCCCAGCATTTTAAAGAACCTCTCATAAATGCCACCTTGCTGCTTTTGATAATCACCTGGTCATACCTGTCCCTGCAAGAGTTATTAAGCAAGCATGCATATACTTCAGCACACAAGAAGTGCTGGTACAATCAATCCAAACACCCTGCTCACAAAGGCAGACGATGCCTGTTATTTTCATTATATATTTCCTTTCTAGTGAAGATACTCATTTTTCCACACAATAGATTTACGTAATTGTTTATTTCCTCATGTACTAACCACTCAGTTACTTCCTTTGACCACTTTTGATGTGGGATTTTAGTGTTTAGGATCATTTCTATCAATTATTTATTTAGCACAGTAAACTTATCATGATGTCTGTCATTTACATTTTCTCATTATTTTACTTTCCTTTTGGGTAATATCACTGATTTTTTTTTTCCTGACTGAAAAAACAGTACATGTTCATAAGAGAAAACGTGGAAGGTACAGAAAAGTTTTTAAAAAGAAAGGAAAAATTACCTAAAATTATAAAGAGAAATGCTATTAACTTTTTCTTCTTTCCAAGGTTATTTCTGTATAACATACCCATTCACATCAATATTGGCATCTTCTAATACATAGAAATTGTGTATCCTTTGTTTCCAACTTAATATTACCTGATATCCTTTGCTGTGTTTAAAAATGCCATTGTATTAACTGCATGATATTTCATCACGTAATTTACTGTTAACTTATATATCCATTTCCCTGGTGTTCAATATTTAAATTGCTTACAGAGCTTTCTTGTTTTGTTTTGTGTATGACTTTTTTACCATTATAAATAAAGCCATGATGAAATCTCATACATAAATCTTAGTGCCTATGGCCTGGGAAATGCTCCTAAAAGTGACATTACTATTTCAAAAGATACAGACCTCTTTAGTGCTCTTGGTCTCATTTGCCAAATCATCCAACTGATATTTCCACCGATGGTAAGAATACCCATTACTTTATCTCCTCCATCAATACTAAGTATTATCAATTTCTAGTCTTTGCCAGTCTGATAACCAAAACCTGTATCTTTTGTTTGAATTTATAATTTTTGATAATTAATGGGGTTTGATGCTTTCCTTTTGAAGTTTATTTTCTTCTATTTCATTGTGTGAATTTTATACTTATGTATTCACACCTCCCCACATAATATAATATCTTTTGATAATATCTTCACCTCTTCCTAGTCAGGATTTTATTTCCTCTGCTAAGAAAATGTGCAGTCATAAAGGTATTGGGAGACGTAGGTGCGTCCATGTAAAATCTGGGGTACGACTAACCGCGGCTGCGCTCTGTCCCCGCAGCTGCTGGAGAAGGGCCTCCCCAGCGTGCAGCAGCCCCTGCTGCAGGTGATCCACAGTCTGCTCAGCTACATGGACCTTTCCGGCGTCCCTGTAAAACAGTTTAATGTGGAAGTCCTGAAGACCATTGAAAAATATGTGCAAGTGAGTATTTGGATAACTTCACTTAGCAACCAGAGAGTCATTCCAGAAAGACTAAGGCTTTGCCTGTAGCCTGGCCACAAAGCTGCCTGGGTGCCAGGTGGTGCATTCATCCCTTGACATCCACAACACGGTGAAGGCAGTCAGGAGTGGGCATTGACCACGCCCTGAGTAGTATGCTGCAGAGAAAGGCAAGGCAAGAGTTTGGCGTATTCGCATGCCTGCAGAGGACACATTTCTGCCTGCTGGGGCCGCAGGCTCGCTGGACAGGGGCAGGCTCTTATTTTCAGTATCCAATTTCAGAGAAGGAGAAGGGAGAAGGAACTTGCATGTGTGCCAGGTTCTAGGCTTGGTGTTTCAACATGTGAAGGGTTATGCAGAAGTTAAAATCATCACTTCAGAGCAGAGGGAACTAAGGTTAAGAAATTTACATAAATGCCCTTGAATATACTTCCACAAACAAACAAAAACTGTTGTGGGGATAAATAAAGCAAGATGACAAAATTTGACTAGTTGGTGAAGAGTGCAAGGGTATTCATTATACTAGTCTCTCTGTTTCTGTGTATATTTTCATAGTTCCACAATAAACGATCTTTAATTTAAAAAAAAATGAAAAACGAAGAGACTGGCCCCAAGAACTCAGCAAAGGGTGTAGCTGGTATTTGACCCCAGGTCCACCTGGCTCCAAAGCCAGCACTTTTGTTTCATTGTACCAGGCAGCCTTCCCAGCAGGACGCTTGGTGAACACCAATAAACATCTACAGACTGATTCCTTAAAGTCATACTCTGAGACTACCAGAAAAAAAATAAAGAATGAAAATTAAAATAAATATCAAAAAAAGCAAACAGACCAGAACAAGTGTCTAGAGCCTGTAAGTTAACTTTAAACACAGGACCACAGACTGAAGGAGGGAGGCCCCAGGCGGTGGGAGCAGTGCAGGGCCACCGTGGGCTTCCATGGAGAGGGCCAACTCAAGAGCTCAGACACCTTTTTCTCCCCATTTTATTTGCTCCCCTATTTCTTCTCTGGAGTGTACTTGGTGACTTGCAGAATTCAAGGGCAAATGCTAGGTTTTCTCTGGTTGAAACTCAATGACAAAGCCATACAGTATAAATTTTAGGCATTCTTTTCCATCTTCACTTCACCAATCACATTACTTACAGAAAATTATTTCATTCTAAAAGTGACTTCCAAGCATCATTTTTTTCATTTTTCAAGTGATATCGCTCTAATACTTGTGCCACATGCGGTGAACGTTCAGTAATGGTTTATCACTTCCTCCCCGTGCAGGAGACAGAGGGCCAGTTCACATCTTTCTGCTAACGTGTGCCCCACCTCATTGTTTTACTGGGCTGTCGTTCTGTCTTGGGCCTGTAGGCCATCTCTGGGACTCAATATCTTGCCTCGAATAGTGGCTCGTCTCACATTCAAACCATGGCCTCCCTTGTGCAGAATTCAATAGGGAAGAAAATGTGTTTTCCTTCATGTGCTTTGACTGCAAAGCCTAGGCAAAAATAATAATAATAACTTTTATCAAGTCGGTAAATCTATGTTTCTAATTTTTATGGAAAAACACTTCAGTCTGACTGGGGTTGTCAGAGAAACAAAGATGTGCCCAGAAGGAGAGGAAAGGCACTCTAGGATGGAGGAGCATGAGAGAGGGCACAGAGGCTAAGACACTTTGCCTGGTTTGAGGGACTGCAGCGGTCGCCCGGAGCAGGTGACTCCTGCAAGCCGTGCTCAAAGAGTGTGTGCTCTACCCTGTCCACCAGAGGGAACCCTTGAGAGAGTTTAGTCAGGGAAGTGGCTTGGTCTGAAGAGTTCTAGAAAGATCACTCGAGCTGGACCTGCTGGACTTAAGCAGAGCCTGGAGTCAGGGAGACTAGTTAAGGCGCCATTGAAACAGTCCAAGCAAGGTGGGAGAGGATTTGGCAGAGCTGGTGCCAGCAGCCGTGGAGAGGAGGGAGCAAATTACCAAGAGGGAGAGAAAGAGAAGAGTTAAGAACTTCCAGATTCCTGGACGAGGTCATGAGGAAGACAAGAAGTGAGAAGAAAAGAGAGCTGAGGGCAGAGATCTGGGCATCCAGGAAGCACATGGAGCTTGAGGAGCCAGAGAACCAGGAGGAGGACCAAGGAGATTGGAAGCTGGAGTAGGCAGAATTTTGGGGAAGAGTGAACTGAATGGCCAATGGCATAAAATACACTGGAGGCTTTTTTTTTTT
>RJWJ010015358.1:0-36298 GCA_004363605.1 Indri indri | reverse complement strand
ATTTTATCTAGTCACCCAGAATCGATGAAGCTCAGTGAGACTAACTGACCCAAACTCTGCAAACTCTTTGACCTACAAACAAAGAGGCCAATGTTTTTACTGATGTTGGGGTAATTGGATAAATGACACCTTACATTCACATAACACTCATTTTCTACAGCAAGTAATATTGAATTCCTATTTTGTGCCAGGAACTAGGCACAAGCAGAGAGTGGAATCAGCAGGATGCCTCCCCTCCAGGAGTTTATAATCTAGTTAAGATAGACAGTATATAAAGATACACACAAACATTTGGACAAGAGCAATGAAGAATAAGAACTGGGCACTATTAACACATTAACTGCCATGTGAGTTGTATTTAATTCACGTTAGGTTTGAGCCCAGGGCCTTGGAAAGCAAAACCTGGGCAAGACCCTGAGGCTGGTTCAGAAAATCTTACTTGTTGATGTTCTTATTGTTATAATTAATATTGACAAATTAAAAATGTGGATTAAATGAATAGAAGTCAATAAATTTTGTTTTTCATTAAATTTGCCATTAAATTAGAAAGGATCATTTTGTTTTCAAAGTTTTTATTCTATCTTCATAATAAAACAACATGGCCCCAAGGAAAAAATTTTTTTTTCTAGCGTGGCAGTCAATGTGTTAAAGAGAAAATCAGTCTAAATTATGTTGGCTGCAAAAAAGATCTTTCTGGGGAAATACTTGAGCTGAGAATTCTGAGATGACTATGAGCTCACAGGTAAAAAGCAGAAGAGCACTGGTGGGGAATCCAGTTAAGAGTCAGCTTGAGGGAGGGCTTGGGAAGGCTCTGGTGTACCCAAGTCCCCGGAGTGGAGTGAGCAAAAGGAAGAGTGACCAGCAGAGATTTGTACTCCCCCGTCCATATGCTTGTAGTTTCCAAAATGCTTTCGCCTCTTCTATCTCATTTTATTTTCACCACAATTCTGGGGATGCTCGTTGACAGTAGCCATGTGTCACATGTGCAGAAGCAGAAGCTACCAGTGAGTTTCAAGTGCTTTTGTTGAGGCCATGCATCCAGGAACTAATGGGGCACAATTTGGTCCTCAGGCATCACAAACCATATTTTTCTCCTATATTGTTCCAGGAACCAGAAACCCTGGTGACCTTGGGTCTCTTACCCAATGCACACCCTTAGTTCTTCACCAAGGACCCTGAGGATCTGAATTAGTCATCAGAAGGGTCTTTGATGTGCACAGCATCTGAGCAAAGGTAATCAGATAGTCTCCTGGGATATTTCATCCATGCCCTGCTGAAAACTCCCCCCTCTGGAGGGAACAGAATACTTAGTGCTGAAAAGCCCTCACAGTTTCTTGCTATACAAACTTCCTTCATGTACATCCACTGAAAAAACATCGCCTGATGGTTGCCTCATTATTGCTTCTGACAATCGTGTTAACAAATCATTGATAAAGTTATTGTCTTTTACGTTATAGATACTCACTGGCTACATGGATAAAATTTGGATATTTTCCAAATTTTCTCAGGATTTTCTGTCTATAAGCTTTTGCTGGTGGTGAATCTCTCCCAGGATGCATTGATTCATCCTAGGTTCATGCTTAAAAGGGGAACTTTTCCTGACCGTATCTCAAATCTTGGAAGAAAATGGGCAGGCATATAAGCTGTTATTTCATTGACTATTCACCAGTTAGGATGCTTTCAGAGGCCAGAAACAGAAGACACAATTTAAGCAAGAAGCCCAGATATGAAACAGGTCCAGAGATGGCTAATATAGTAGTTCGATGACATCATCATGGGTCCAGATGCCTTCTGTCTTTTCATTTCACCATTTTCAGTGTCAAGAAAGTTTCTTTTGTGCATCAAGATACCTGAAGCAGTCCCTAGCAATGAAGCGATGCTGACTGTCATCTTTCTCTCTTTATTAGCAAGAGAACCTTTCCTAGCAGCTTTCCACCTCCACCCCAGCAGAATTACCCTCTTGTCTCACTGGCCAGGAGGTCACATTCCTATCCCCAAACTCATCCCTGACAAGGGAATGAGCCCACCATGATTGGCTGCACTTCTCTATCTCCTGTCTCCTCGAAGTTGGGTGAGAGGCCTTCTGAGTTACATCGGCCAATGAAATGCAAGCAATAGAGTTATCACATCCAGATGGAAGCCTTGAGCAAATATAAGAGTCAAAACGTTCTCTTTGCCCTACCTTGGCAACTGTGGAGGCACAGGAATGGAGTACCTATCAGCCTGGGTCCCTAAATGATAGTGATGTAGATCAGAGTCCCCCCACCCCCCACCAGCATACCTACAATGAATATTTAACATGAGCAAGAAAACGAGAATTTGTTGTCTTAAGGCAGCAGTCCCCAACCTTTTTGGCACCAGGGACCAGTTTCATTGAAGACAATTTTTCCACAGACCCAGGGTAGGGGGCATGGTTTGGGGATGATTCAAGATCATTACATTTATTGTGCAGTCAGACCTCTCTGCTAATGACAATCTGTATTTGCAGCCACTCCCCAGCACTAGCATCACTGCATCACCTCCACCTCAGATCATCAGGCATTAGATTCTCAGAAGGAGTGCGCAACCTAGATCCTTCATGTGCGCAGTTTGCAGTAGGGTTCATGCTCTTATGAGAATCTAATGCCACCACTGATGTGACAGGAGGTGGAGCTCAGGCAGTGATGTGAGCGATGGGGAGTGGCTGTAAATACAGATGAAGCTTCGCTTGCTCACCCGCCTCTCACCTCCTGTTGTAGGGCCCAGTTCCTAACAGGCCACGGACTGGTACTGGTCCATGGCCCAGGGGTTGGGGACTGCGGTTTTAAGGTACTGAGCTTGAAGGTTGCTTGTTCTTATAGCATTACCTAGCGTATCCTAACTCCAATAGGAACCAACAGTGCGAACAGTATCCTCCAGTAGGAACCAACAATGTCTGCACAAATATAAAAACGGACACCTATATAATATTCATAATAATACCATTTACTAAGTTTCTACCATGTAACAGGCACTGTGCTGGGACTTAAAGGGTAGATGTTAGGGCTATATTTTATATATAAGAAAATAGGGGTTTAGACCTTGCTCAAGTTCATGAAATAAGTGACTGGTGGAAGCCCACACGGAACCCAAGTCTTTCTGACTCCAAAGACCTTGTTTGTTCACATAGGACCTTCCCCCTGAGTAGTACCGCCATGTAAATTTCTATCTCGGTTGAACCTCACAACCTCTCTGCCACACAGACGCTGTTATCATTTCATTTAGTAAATGAGGAAACTGAAATTTAGAGAAAAAAAACGAACTTGCCACACTTCAGAGCTAGGGAGACACCAGAACCTCTGCCCTTTCCACTGTTCCTCACTACACTTCTGAGCACATGAAGGATCAAGCTGTTAGGAGTTAGAGGCACACGGATTTTGGAGTCAAGAGCCTCTGGGTTAAATCTGGCGTCTGCTGCTCATAGCTGGGGAGCATGGAGCGGGTCCCCTAATATTGCTAACCTTCAATCCCTTCCTTTGTAAAAATGAGGTCAACCGTGGCTACCCCATAAGGTTGTTGGGAGGATCATATAGGTAAAGCACCTGTAGATAGCAGGCAGGTAGTAATTAGCCATTTTTCACTGTAGACTTGTTAATTTAAGGGAAAAAATGATCAGTAATACACACACACACCCCCTAGCTGAAATAAAAATGTTTCCTATTAAGATTCAACGAGGTCTCACAGGGCCTACTTCTTGGTCATATAAGGGTTGGCAGGTCCTCTCTGCGGGCTGGAGAAAAGTTTTGTTTCCCCAGCTGCACTCGCAGGGGAATACTCTGCAGGCACAGCATTGTGAACCTGTTTGGCTTGGCTCAGAGGCCTGTCAGCACATTCAGGAAGTGAAGTCAGAAAGAGGCAGGATTTCAAACGGAGCCAGCTGCACACAAATGCCCAGGCAGTGAAATGCCTTATCCACGCAGGGTGCCTATCAGCCTGGGTTGCCCTGGGTGCTGTCAAAGGAGCCTCTGGGAGTAGCTCTGTGCCAAAAAAGGAAGAAATAATCACCAGCGCCCAGGCCAAGGCTGTGGCTTGCACAGTACGGCATCCAGAAGGGCCATGCAGAGGTCATCTCAGCCAGCCCCCTGCCTTGAGCAAGGGAACAACTAGACCCAGGCTTCCTGAGTTTGCTGAGTGGAGGAGCTAGTATTTATCTCCTTGGAGTCTTGAAGTCAAGCTGTAGGGTGGGGAGGGGAGAAGAGGAAAGGATAGCAAATTGAAGGAATGGGGTAGGAGTGTTGGAAAGGGAGGGAAGGGAGAGAAATGGATGAAGTGCCTGAGAGGATATGGAATCCTGAGAAAGGAACATGCCACCCCTCTCCAGCCATGTTCTCCCAGGCCCAGGAAACAGTACAGTAGCTAAGACCTGAATTCTAATACCAATTCCTAGCTGTGGATGGAAAGATATTTAGCTCTTCCAAGCCTCAGCTTCATGAACTATGAAATGGAGATAATAATATCTCCTCCCATTGGGTTCTTGTAAGGATTAAATAAGCTAATATATGTAAAAGGACTTAGCCTAGTGTTGGCAAATCATAAATGTATCAGTTAGAATTCTATGGTTGCAAGTGACGGAAAACTCAGTTTCAAAAAGGAATTTTATCAAAACATATGACTGAAAAGCCACAGGAAGAGGTAGCTCTAGACCTGGCTATGCACAGGGTTCAAAGGGTAGTGTCAGGCTTTGATTTCTACCACTCAGCTTGCTACGGGAAGAGTTAGCTTCATTCTCAGTCTCCATGTAGTAGCATCCAGCAGCTCCCAGCTCTCTATCCACAAGGGTAAGAAGGATGGTAACAGCAGTTTCTCACATCCTCCCACAATTGTGTTTCATTGGTCTGACTGGGTCTCATGTCCATCCCTGAACCAATCACCACGGCTGAAGGCTGGGGAGGATTATACTGACTGGCTTAAGCATGGGTCAAGCACACACCTCTGAAGCCAGGGTTGTGGAGTCTCATCAAACCACACATACAGCATGAGGGAAGAGGAGATCTTCAAAGGAAAATTAGGATCTAGAAGGGAGTAGCTGCTGCGGGGTCAGACAGATTATCAACTACCAGAACCCACCCGTTTTCTGATTGTTGCTGTTATTAGTATCAGACCAGGGGTGTCCACTACCCTTCTAAAACTGGGTCACAATTCATGATTTACTCTTCGGTCTCTTTTAATGGGTTGGGGCTCCAGGTATAAACCAATAAGAACATACTGCTCTGGATGGAAATGCCCAGGAGGAGTGTTTTAAATGACATAACATATGTAAAAAATTCTGTAAAAAAAGGTTATTTATTAATATTAGTTGCTGTTACAATGTTTATGGAGAGGAAAGAAAGAAAGAAAGAAGGAAAGAAAGAAAGAAAGAGCAAGAGAGAGAGAGAAAGGAAGGAAGGAAGGAAGGACGGACAAGACTCACCAAGGCTGCTTAAAACAGAGAATTGAAGATTCTCTGGACAAGATTTTGAAATGTCAAAAAACCCACCAAGTAAACGTACTTCCAGCATGGGTTTTCCTCCATTCACCTGCACATTAACCACATCAGTATCAATATCCGCATTAGTATTTCCTCGATTCGATTGTTAAGGCAGTGAAAGTGGAAGAGAGGATGAGATAGACTGTTACCATGCCTGAATTCTGAGGACGAGAACCCAATGTACAATGAAATGTTCTTTTATTCTCTTCACAGTGAACCAAAGACCTTTACACTCAAGAACAAAAATGTGAAAAAGATCTCTGAAAATTCCTAGCAATTAGAACTAATTATAAACACAAGAAGTGGATGATAAATTGAGTGTTGCTAGTATGAAATACCAGCAAAAGTTGATGAGTATCTACTGTATGGCTCCAGACATTTCTAGGAGAAGATATGGTGACCAATACTCAGCATAAATAGTCTTAAAATCTTCCCATTTTAGGATACTAATACGGGATTGAGTTATCATCATTCTCTCATTCATCCCAGGTTTATTGAATGACTCCTCTGTGCCAGGAACCCACTACATACTGGAGGTGAGAAGCTATACAAGGCATCAATGCTTCTATCAAAAGCTGGGGACATTCAGTATAGTAACCTCTGTGATGGACGTAAATGCAATGTACCTTGGCAACAAGTACCCACCTAAGGAAGTTCAGCGATGGCTTCACTGAGGAGGTGGTTTGGAATTTTATCTTAAAAGGGATAAGTCAGAGTTTGACAGTAAAATGGGGCAATGGTGTTCCAGCGGGAGGGGATATCGGGGCATAAGGAAGGCAGGACTCAGAGGGCCCATCAGTCAAGCATCGACTATTCATGGACAGAATGGATGGAGTTCCTGCCCCCTTAGTGTCAGGTAAGGAAGCGACATTAAGCAGAGTATTACAATGACTTCGTCAAGCCCAGCACTTTGCAAAGTGCTGCAAAGACAACATGTAAGCAGCGTCACCGCAAATATTGCGAAGGCACAACCAGAGCATGGTGGCGGGGGAGGGGGGTGCGGGGACAGTAAGGAGGAGCTTGACTCAGCCTGGTCATTCGGGACGGCCTCCCCAAGGAAGTGACCTTTAAGCTGAGACCTGAAGGAATTAGTCAGACATATGGGGGTGGGTGGGGAGAGCATTCCTGTCTTTGGCAAGAGCATGTGTTAAAAGCAGCGAGAAGACCAGTGTGGCTAGAACGTATGGTTCCCTCAGGGGGGTGATGGGGGTGAGGGGGGAGTGAGGCCATAGGGGCAGGTGGCTCCAGATGGTGTGCAGTTTACTACGCCATGTCTGAATATAGTACCCAAACCCTCAAGTCTTCAACGATACGAGAGACTAGATGACCACGGTGAGCAAAGAAAACCCAGGCTTTTTCCAAAGGTCACATCCCTTTGTTCCTTAAGGCAGAAACTCCAGTTCCAGACTACAGGGGACCGATCATGGCATTAGCTGTTTATGAAGCTCTTGTGATGGGCACAGACCCTTGGTAAGTGCCTTCTGCGTTACCTTGTTTAAACCTCACGATGGCCCTATCAGGTAGCTGTCACAGGCCTGTGCCCAGGTGAGGAAATCGAGACACAGAGTGATTACAGAAAGTGACTAAGGCCCCATGGCTGCACCAGACAGGAGCAGGGTTCCACTTTAAGGTCGAGCTCTGCATCACTACATCAAACCATCTCTGAAGAAGAAAACCAAAAACGTTAAAAATGTTGTAAAATTCTAACAGCCCGGCAATGTCACATTCCCTGAGCGGTACCTCGACACAGTGGGTTTACAGGGAATGCCAGTGCCTTTTCCTTAACACGGAAGGTGAATGGGGAACTCCAGGGGCCTTTTCATTTTTCTCTCCCATCCATATCTGGGCTTTCTGCCCCTGCTGTTTTAAATTCCATTTCAAATGAAACAATATAACTAAAAACCATCCCCCACCGAGCCACTCGGATTTAAAACAGACTGTCAGAAACCTGGAAGGAGTCAGGACTCTCCCTAACATATCAAACACAGCAGCCAGCGCCCATCTGAGAGGCTTTGCTGAATTTTGTAAAGAGAACAGATCGTATTTTGAAAATGGATGAGTAAGGTTCACTGTTTTGACTTGTTTCAAGGTCTGGAGGCCAGGCCTGCTTTTGATCTGACAGGTCTGGGTCTCCAAACGTAGTTTATTCCTGTGGAAAGACTTGGGAAGGTGGCACCCTGGCCAGGCACAGACCTGGATCAGCAACCCTTTGAAGACTTCCTCCGTGGGTCTTAAGTGGGATTCGGTGGCCATTGTGGAATCACAGTAATGAGCTCAAAACTAATGTTTTTCATTACACCAGCAAAGCAGTCAGCCCCTCTGTTTGCTCAGGTGTGCAGCTGTGTGCCCCATGCCCTGATCTCTATACAATAACAAAATAAATATTTTTAGAAGGAAGAAAGAATTAAAGATGAAGGAATGTCAAAACTGGTGGGATCGGGAAAGGGAGAGAGAAAGAGGAGACTCTGGTCTCATTAAAGTAAGATATCTTCTATATAATCTCTTTACTAATTGGTCACCCTCTAGTCTGTGAAAGAAAAAAAATATTTGCTAATGAAGTGGCAGGATTCATAATCATCAACTGGATTACTGACTACATCACAACTCCTCCGCGTGGACCTGAAAGAGTGCCGGTAGGTGGCGCCAGAGGGCAGGCTCCGCGTTCCCTGCTTCTCGGGGTGCAAAGGATAAGAAAAAGCCCAGACCACGAATCCGGCGGGGACCAAAGAATGGGCGTCGTCCGCCTTCGGAGGGGACTAAGTATAAACAGTTTTTTTACAGAGTGGGGAAGCATATGCGTTGGAAATGTCCTTGCTCCGCCAGCCGGAGGCCAGGAAGCAAGTGCCAGACGCTGTTTACAGGACAGCTCTTATTTCAGGAATGAAGAATAAGGCTCAGCAGGTAGGGAGGCCTTGAGAACTAGCACCGAATTTCCAAGAAGCCCACGCTGTGATGGAGCTGCCGAGGGCTTGGCTCAGGGGACTCACTGGATAATGAGAAAAGGGAGGCTTGCGTCGTCGGAATAAACCCATCTAAAGCCTTCTGCGTTACCGGGGGTACCGGCTTGGTATGCTGAGGGGGCGGGTGGGATTTGAAATTCTAGAACTAGACAGAACTGAGTTAAAATCTTAAATACGTGACTTTGGACAAGTCTCTTCCCTTCACGGAACAATGGCTTACTCATCCACGGAATAGATGTAATAGTTGTAAAGGAGGAAGGAAGTGTTGATTTTTGGAAAACACTTTGCCCAACACTCAATATTCAGTAACTCTTCCAATCATATCACTAAAATTTATTCATGTGGTAGTCAGGATCCATCTAGGTGGGGAAAACAGCCTTCTTTGTGTCACCACTGTGTGTATGCATATTAATTCTCTATGGGCTTATCACACTATTTTGCATTTTGTTTATTTATGCAGGTCATTAGATTGGGTATTGCTTTAAAGTAAGGGCTATGTCATAAAGTTCTCTTTGCACCCCCACTGTCTGTCACAGCCCCTGGAATATAATAACATCTGTCAAATACACGAGTCTTTCTTATGACTAAGCTGTTCCAAACCACCGAGCTGAATGATTCAGATTCAGAATTATGGCCGCATCTCGCTTTTTTCTTCAGCAAAGAAAAGAGGAAATACTACAAACCCAGTGATGAAAATGAATTTTGAATTTTTTTATTTTAGCCAAAGACCAAAATAGGAGCCAGATGCTGAGCAGCCATTTTCAGTAATGGCCAACTCAACCAGCCAAGACTCAAAATAAATTCCAAGACAGAATTACAACATTAGAAGCAATTCTGTGATTTCGGTGTCATAGCTTAAGACTTGGGCATATGGCATTCTCGTCCATGCATGCCAACGAGAAATGCAGAGGGAAAGGAGGGAAGGACCTGGGCGGAAGCAAATGACGGGGGAGCCAGCAGGATCAGGAATGCCAAGCGGTGGCCAAGGCATCTAAGGAAGAGGTGGAGGCCACAGCTTGGCTATTGTGAGTCAGATAGACTTGGTCACTTGGCAGCCCTTCAATTGGGGCAAATTACTTAATTGCTGAGAGACTCAATCTCTTCATCTATAAAATGGGGTATATTAGTCAGAGTGGGTTAATATGTGCTGTGATAACAAATACAGTCTGAAATCTCAATGACTTAGCAAAACAAAAGTTAATTTCTAACTCACCCAAAGGTAGGTCAATGGGAATCCTTCTATACCCAGCGACTTAGGGATCTCGTTTTCTTCTGTCTTGTGACACTGCCATCTCATCATATGGCTTCCCATCTTACTGTGGCAGGGAAAAGAGAGCTGAAGAAGGCACACTGGCTCTTAAGTGCCTTAGCACAAAAGCAATTTAGGTCATTTCTGCTTGGAGCGCATTGGTCAGAAAGAAACATATGGCCCAACTCAACTGCAAGGGACACTGGGAAATGTGGGGAGCACAAAATATATCTGCCCCACTGGGTAATAATTAGCTCAATCAGGATTAGATTCCGTTGCATAAAATAGAACAGCCAAATAACTCTTTTAATGGCTTTAAAGAGTTAGAGATTTATTTCCTCTGTTGTAAAATATGTCTGGAGAAAGGCAGTGTGGCAGCTCCACAGTCATTGAGCATAGGCTCTTCTTTGTTCCTGCTCCACCATTCTTTGTATGTGGCTTCCATCCTAAAGTCACTTGTGGATACAAGGTACCCTCCAGCTATCATGTCCACATTCCAGCCAAAATTCCAGGGCAATAAAAAGCATCCTACCGGCATTAAAGAGCTTTCTCCAAAGCTCACCAAGCAACCTGCATTTATATTCTTTGCCTACTCTTAGTTGCAAGGAAGGCTGGGAAATGTAGTCTTTAACATTCGTGAATGGAAGAATGAACACTGGGTAGGAGACTAATTAGCAGTCCATGCAAAATAATGATACTCTATTCATGGGTTTGTGGTGAGCACTTTACAAAAGTAGAGAGCACTGCCCAGGACCTGACCTTTGTAAGTGCCCAATACATGTTAGATATTGTCATTATTGTTTTTATTAACCAAGTCATGATTTAAGGAGCTAGACTTTGGTTTGAACACCTCAGGGACCTGTCAGGAAAATGGAGCAAGCCTCTGGTTTTAGAAGAACTTGGAAGAGCAGAGCAGGGCACAAGAGCCCTAGGCCCCGGGTTGGATATTAGGACAGGATTAGGACAGGATCAGGACAGGGGAAACAGCACCCAAGAAAGCCTGAGGTGGAATGTCATTCTGGTGGGTGGGGCCAAACCCTCAGGGAGAAGAGTAGGGCAAAGAGGCAGAATGTGGCAGAATAGGTTTTCCTGGGGTTGACTCTGGTTAAGAGATGCAGTTAGCAGAAAAGAGAACACAAGAAAAGATTGTGGACAGCCAGAAATCATCCCCATGCCTGCCTTGGCTGGCGCCTTTAAGAAGCCGTCCTCTCTTCTCTCTCAACTTCACATACTCCCCTTTCCTACCCACCGACCTCTCTTTCTGTCTCTGCGATGGCACCTCACCTCTTCACTTGGTTTCTGCCACCACAAATCTCAGTCCTTTTCACTGCTACTGCTTTTTCCTTCTTTCTTTCAGCACACTTCCTGAGTACTTTCCATGAGCCAGACATAGCTTTTAGTACCACGGATACAGTGGGGAATAAGATAGGCAAGTCCTCTTGTTTTGTGACATCTGCATGATGCTTTGGCCTCTTCCCGTTTTGGAACGGTGCCTTCTGGGTAATTCCTCAATCCAGCCCCTGGGACTTCTCTGGTGTCCTGCACACAACTCACTCTGGAGGACAAAACTAGGCCTATTAGTCATTAAAACCCAGATATGAGAGGGATGACTTAATTCTAAGATCTACCCAATAGAAACCCAAGACTCTTCGTATCTTGCTTTAGAATTGGCTCAGAAACAAAGCAGGGCTAAGCCTATGGATGGAGGCATTAGTGGCCTCATCTGGGAAGTGCTGGAGAAGAAAACAAGCAGAATTAATAAGGGAGGAGACCAACCTGTATGATTTCAACCCTTTAGGTAGAGAAATGAATAACGACTTCTGTCAGCTAGGGTTCTTGGTTGCACGCAACAGAAACAGACTCTAGCTAACTAAAAGAGAAGAGGTTTACTGGAAGGATAAGGGGTATCATAAATAAATTTAAAGGAAAAGCTGAAGAGTCAGGCTTCAGACAGGACAGGGCCCAGAGCAGCTCAGGGACTTTGTCTGAACCCCATGTCTCCCCAGTCCTACTTATGTGCTTTTTCTCTTTACTTAAGAGACCAGTTCTTGAGACAGAGGGAAGCTGTTGTCCTGGCTTGAATTATATTTCTACTTCTCCCCATCCACAACCCAACTGACAATTTCCACCAAGTCTGCAAGCAAAGGAACTTGATAGTTCCTCAAAGCAAACTGGGGGTGTGCCTACCAGAATGGGAAGTAAAGGCTGGGCAGGCAAATGCCACAGATGTCTACGACTCCGATAGATAATTTTCCCGTTTTCAGACCCGTGGCTTAAGGAGCATTTCATGAGAATCTGTGAGCATGCTTCCTTCTGAAAACCCTTTCAACTGTGGAGATCAAGACTCTGGTTCAATCCCCAAATTTGCTCGAGCTGAGAATTTGGAATGGATTGACAGAAATAACAATTATAAGTGATTTAACAATCTATCTATCTATATATTAAAAAGTATATATACACTCACATGCATATATATAGTTTGGGTTTTTGAAATCAGATTTGCATTTATTTCTATAATTATAATTTTATTGATTTTTTTAAAAATCATAAATATACTCACATGCTTCATGCATCTTACTCCATCCTGCTGCCTGGAACATGGATGTCTCCATCATAGATCACAGATGTTGACATTTTGGACCATGAAGGCAAAACCCTAGGGATGGCAGAACAGTGCGCTGGAAGGAGCCCAGGATCTGGTGACTTTATGGAGCAAGCACATTATACCAGCCCTGTCCTGTATTACTCTAGATTTCTATGTAATAGAGAAATAAGCCGCTCTTATTTGGGGTTTTTCAGTTATAGCCAAGCCTAATTCTAACCGATTCCCTAAGGTTACACCACCAATGAGTGATGGAGCCCTGAGTCTAACCTCAGTTCCAGGGCCCAGACTAGGGTGAGGCAAGAGGGGCAACAAGAATGCAAAATTTAAGGAGGCCCTAACTTTCAGGGTTGTGCAAGTACTGACTCTGCACTTATGTGACTCTGAGAGTAGGTGCCTCCTTAAATTTTTCACCCTGGGCACCTGGCTTTCCCCAGATGTTCAGCTGGGTCAGCTTTCAGGAACCAAGCTCTTCGGCCACTTCACACCCACAGGACAAGGCCTATGATTGAATCAACCTATCGATACATCATCACCATGAGAAAGTAACTGGCTTTAGTCAGAAATTTAAGGAATACTTTGTTCGATATTGACTATGAGATGTAAGAGTCAAAAACTTTCTGAAGTCTCCATTCCCTAACGCCCTGCTATTTTGAGTGCTAGCTTTTATCATTAGCTGCCAGGGGAGGGTGAAAAACCCTTCTGAAAACTTCACCCTCCCACCCACTTTCCAAGCAGGCAGTCTTGTTTATATATCATTGCTCCCAGATGAATCATTTGTAGCGAGAGTACAGCTTCCACTTGTCCATGAGAAACATTCAAAACAATCTTTTCTACTCTACATAAAACCTCAGGAGTAACAATAGACATTCAGAATAAGACTGCTATTTGTCAGCCTCTCAAAGTCAGGGAACAAATGAAAGGAACTACGTGCCATCAAAAATCATTTTGAAAGAAAAAAGCAAAACCCTTTCTATGATCGCTTATTTTTTTTGAGCCCCCATCTTCTTCAAAACTGGCTGTTATATTATGCTTTCTGTAGAAACCTCTCTAGTTCCTTTTGCCCCTGGTTCTTACGTATTATTTTCACATGAAGCTTCCTGAGATCTGTGCAGCATCACCGTGGGGGAAACATAGAGGGCTGATTTGGGGGCCAGAGTTCAATTGCCATTTGCATCTTAGGGATCAGAACCTTAAGTGAAAGGTTAGGGGGAAATGTAGAGCCATTTCTTAATATTGTGTTCATTTGATATGCTGAATGTATGTTGTGCTGCACAAAGCACTTCCAAAGAAATAAATTTTCTGCAGAATCACCTCTAGACTCTCAGGAACAGAGAGAGGGTAGGGGAGAGACAGGGGCCAGCAAAGGCAATCTAAATGGAGATGTGGTCGGGTGATTGATGGCTCGTGACTATCAGACACTGTCCCAAAGGCTTTACATTAACCCTTAGAGTCCCCCTTCAAGGTGAATGTTTTTGTCTCCATCTTATGGGTAGGGAAAGTGAAGCTCAGAGAGATTAAGTAAGTTGCCCAAGATCACACAGCAAAGAATGACAAGCAGGGATCCAAATTCAGGTGAATCTAACCCAATGCCTGTGATCTTTTGGGTCTGCCTCATTGCCAGTGAAAGCTCAGTCAGTTTCTTATTAGAGGAAAGACCAGTGTGGTGTGGGGTGTCAGGCAACTAAGGATCTTGTCCCAGCACGGGGACTTGGGAA
Organism: Indri indri; assembly: GCA_004363605.1. Taxonomy (NCBI): domain Eukaryota; kingdom Metazoa; phylum Chordata; class Mammalia; order Primates; family Indriidae; genus Indri; species Indri indri. Next base: position 22,284 of record RJWJ010015358.1, on the reverse strand, counting down.
CAAAGCATTTAATTTCCCTGGACCTCAGTATTCTCATCCATATAATGAGAGAGTAGAGCTAGGTGGTTTTTAAAGTTCTTCTGCTCCCTGAAAGTCTGAGTTTCCATGTCCATTTGTATCAGAAGCATCCAACAAAAGAATCAAAATAACAGGAAGGGTGAGCCACAGGCAGGATCGCTCCCTGTGGGTCAGGAGTTTAGGAAAGGCCAGAGACAGCCACTGCAGGAGAAATAAACTGAGCCTGGTATTCACTGAACTCTCATTTTCTCATCACCTTCTCCAGCCCCTGCCTCCACCATCCAGGTACCTTGGTCCTGGCCTTACCACCTCCAGCCACCCTTGTAGTTCCCCATCTGGGCCAGCCTGGATGCTTGCAATGCTGGCTAGAAAGTGTAACTGTTTTTACCTAACCAAATGCGTAGCTCCTTTTTGCAAATAATAAGAAGGTGCTTCTCCAACCTAGGTAGACATGGCCCCTTATCAGGATGAGTGGTTTGACAAGCAGAACATGGGCTGACTTTTAGCTTCTGCCTTTGCTACTTAGCCAGATGCCCTAGTATAGTGCACAACTCACACAACTGTACATGGCAGCCCTGGAACAAGGTCAGCTCGTGATTCATTTCAGTAAATCGTATTCCATCCATCCAATTGTACATAACAGAGACAAACCTAGAAGATGTATTTGACCTTTTCTTATGTTTTCTTTCCTTTACCTCCTGTGTTTGGTTGTTTGTATTATTAATTTATCTATTTATCTCTCAGATTGTCCATTGCTTCCCATCATCACTTAGTCAAAAGAACATCATCTTTCTTCTGAATTCAACACTAGCTTCCTAACTAGTCTCTCCGCATTTATTCTGTCCTGACTTGTATTCATTCCCCTTACTGCAGCCAGGAGACATATGAACTCAACTATTAATAATTGAACACTGAGAGTTAGCAAATTGGAAGATCTTTGCAAAATATAAATATGACCATCCCTTTTTCCAGCTTAAAATTGTCAGTGGCTTCTCGTGACTGAGGATAAAGAAAAAATTCTTTGACTGGGTCTCCTGTACCATCAGGCCCCTTCCTGCTCTTCCAGCTTCATTTTGCATCATCTTCCTTTCATCTATCTTCTCTCCAGCTCCCTCACTCCCCTGGAGAGTCACCTATGCACATGCTCCTTCCTCTACCTAGAACAGTGGTCCTTGGAGTATGTCAAAAGTCGAGCATCACATCTCAGCGAGGCCTTCGCTGATCCCCCTGACATGGCCAACCCCCTCCCCTTATAAGTCCCTCAGCAACAAGGGCCCTCTTCCCTTTGCAGCAGTCATCAAAGTTACATTTCTGTCTGTGTTTGTGAGATCACTGACACTGCTTGTATCTCCAACGGGACTGTAAGTTGCATGAGACAGTGCCTGGCCTCATCTTTGTATCTCCAGTTCCTACCATAATGTCTGACGCATAGTCCAGACTTGATAAATGTATGCTGAATGAATGCAGGTTTGCCTGGCTTGGAGAAACCAATATCTAGCAGAAGCCACTCTTTGACAATCCCCCAAGTGATCTGCAAGTTTAACTTCCTCAAACTGGGGGTGTAAAAGGAAGGAGAAGAGCAAACCATAGAAAATTAGCAATTGGCAAACAGCTTCCTCATAACTAGCCACCTCTGAATGCATCTTCTATGAGGCATCGTGGTTAACTGGTTCCTAGCAAATATTTGTTGAATCAGTAGATAAACTGCAAACATTCAAAGCCCAAATTAGATGTTACATCAGCTAGGAAGCCATGTCTAATATGTACCAGTCTCCAGAAACAATCTCCCTGTCCCTAAATGTTTAAAGTCTTTCATCCTTCCTTCTCTGATGACACCTTTCATCTTGCATTAGTTATTTAGGTATTTTTCTCATCTCTTAAAGCGCACTGTAATTATCTAATTTATCTTTATTGTTACTCTGACCTTCCACCCTCCAATTTGGCATAGTGTCTGTCTCATAGTAGGTGCTCAGTTAAGACTTACTGAATGAATGAATGCACAAATGGATGATAAATGATGCTTACATTAGCTTCCTCTCTTTCAGGGGTACAAACTGTGAGTTTGAGTGTATTTCAGGAGACATTCCTGAGTCTACATTCCCTTCAAAAAGGATTACTTAGGACATTTTCAGTTATTTTAAACTAATTTTCTATCACTAATTAAGACTCCATTGTGAGAAGCTATGGTTTTGTTTCCTTTCCCCCACCAGGATTTTGAGGTCCAGATGATACTGACAGCTTTCTGATTCAAATCAGAGAACTTCTAGTACCAGATATGTGTCCCCATTCGAAATCCAGCTTTGAAATTCTCAGTACCCACCAAACATCACCTTGGTATATGCCTTTATTATATGGAAACTTTATTTAATAACCATCAACACTTTCCTAGAGTCTGTTTTTTCTACTAAGTTGAAAACATTCATTAGTACATAGAAAATGCAAACTTCTTTTCATGTCTCCTGATGGAGAGACATGATTTGGCATGATAATTTGGCAAGTGGATGGGAATCTCAACTCTTTTCTGACCGTTAGAATTTTAATGTATGTACTGAAATATGCCTTTGAGATAGCAAGTTTTAAAGGAGGGAGAGACCTCAAGAGTTATTTGGTCTACATGCCCTTTTTACAGATGATAAAACCTGAGTCCCAGGAAAGAAAGTAACCGGCCAAGTGAGTCTCGGAGCTGAGATCCAAACTCAGGTCTTTGGAGTCAAACCACTCATTATAGCCCTATGATGCACCAGACTCCTTAAATACTTTATCGCTGGTTCTCTTCTAATAACACCTCAGGAAAGGTGTATCATCCACATTTTACAGGCAAGGAAATTGGGCTCAGAAAGTTGAAATGATTTGTCCTCCAGCTAACAAAGCTGGGATTGGAGCCCAGGTCTGTCTGCCTCTGAAGATGGAGCATCTCCTACCCAACTACGGTGGTAAAGATATGGGAGCTTTGTGAAGGGCACATTGCTGCTAAGTCATGGATTTGAGACAAAACAGAATGCAAATGCTAAAGAGAATTCCAGACTAGAAATATCATCTGCTCCCAGACTCCCATCCTCCACACACAACCACCACCAGCTCCCTGAATACCCCTAGACCGATAACTTCTCCAACCTTATTGTGCATACAGGTCATCTGGGCATCTTTTAAAAGTGTAGGTTCTGACTGAATAGGTCTGGATTATAGGGCCTGAGAGTCTGCAGATTCTGAGAGTCTCAGGTGATGCAAATGCCCTTAGTCCTGGGACAACGGGGCTTCCTAAAACATGACTCAGTTTTCAGCAGCCCCACCCTCAGACCGTCAAGCAGCAAAGTCTGTAAGGTGAGAGAGGGCAGCCGTGGTTGAGCAGGGAGAGGGGGCAGAATGTGTGTTCAGTTATCATTTATTGAACATCTTACTATGTGCTGGGCGTAGGGCTGAGACCTTTACAGGTATAACCACATTTAATCCTCACTGTAAACCTGTGAGGAGGTATTGGTGTCCACACTTTACAGATGAGGAAACAGACTCAGAGTTTGGGCCAAATCCACACAGTTCTATCTGATTCCAAAGCTCGTGCTCTTAACCACAATGACAACTTCCTCCACAGTGAGATAGTCTGCCTTATATCCGGAGCAAGTCTGAATAGCACTTTTGAGAACGAGTAGACATTGGTAAGCTAATGTGGACATCACAAACCCAGCACCAAGGTGCTAAAGAATATCTCAGAACAGATGTTGGTCAACTTGCTAGGGGAATGTGCAAAGGATTCATTCACACCCAGACAGAAATAAGCATAAATAGCTTGGGTGAAAAATTAGAAATAACTTGCATAGTCAACAATATTAAGTAACAGTTAAATAAACATAGTATATTAAGCAGTGGGCATAATCATTAGGCAATGCGTATACAGATTTCAGATAGGATATTTGCTGGTATAGCATGATCTGATTTTTGTTAGAAAAATCATGCATGTATGTATGTGTTTGCACACAGGAAAGAGATTGGAATGAGGTATTCCAAAAATATTAATATCAGTAACATTTGGATGGAATTATTATTGTTCATTTTCTTTTATTTTCTTTTTATACTTATCTATTATTTCTCTTTTCTCTACAACAAAGCTGTATCATTTGTATAACTTTTAAAGAAATGAAAAAATCAACATGCAAGAGAAGTCAGAGAAAAGCTGAAAAAGGGCAGATATTAACTCAAATTATAAAGCTATAAATATTGCAACAAATTGGGAAATTTTAGAGACAATTCAATGAAAGAGAATAGAAAGTAAAGTGAAAGACCCATAAGATTTAGATACATAAATAATTGACTTTTTCTTTTGGAGTAAGAAGGCTTTCCTAAAAAATAATACAAAACTATTACATGGCCCACCCAAAAATATTATATATGCAGTCAATAGACCATTGACCAACTGGGGGAAATATTTCTAACGTATATAACAAATAAATAGTACCAATTTTCTTAATGTATAAAGTGTTCTTATAACTCAGTAGAAAAATTGGCAAGGAACATAAACAACTGTTCCTAAGGAAAAGGAGAAAAAGAACGAGAGAAGGAGTCCCAGCCACAGAAGCATTTAGGAGGGGCACAGTTAACCCAGTGTCTAGCCTGGTCATTAGTGTTTTTACGTAATTATTCATATCAAAGTAGAAATTCAAATCGGAATAGAACAGGAACAATTCCATTAGTCACATCTAACCACTAGGGGTTTCATCAGTTGTTTAGTGGGAGACGGATGGGAAATTCATACCAGAATCCTATTGTGCACAATTCATAATTGGTTCTGTATAATTAGGCTTAAGTTAACTGCATAATAGACCATAGCAGGAAGGAAAATGAAATGGCGCCAAGCATGAGAAGGGTGCTGCCAAGGGGACTTAAACCCCAGCTCTTCCTCTAGCTGTATATCCTTGGATAACCTTGCTAAACCTTCCTTTCCTCATCTATAAAATGGACACCATAAATCCTGTTTATCATGTTTTTCTGTGGAAAAAAGTAAGGCCACATATATAAAGCAGTTAGCACTCAAGGTTACTGCTCAACAAATAGTGACTGTCATGACAACCCCTATAAGGGCAGGAACAGGCTGACACTGCCAGCCCCTCCACAGTGCTGGGCACAGAGCACGTCCTCGCTGGCTACTGGGCTGGGGGCGGGCACCACAGCCTTGCGGTGACACAGGCGGGGCCTGGCTTTGCAGTCCCATCCAAGTTCAGGACCCTGTACCAGCATTGACTCCCACTTAGGGAAGCTCTGTTTCCTCATTTAGGGAGCATGTTGTGATGCGCCTTGTAAGAATCAGCTTCAATGAAATCATGTTTGGGAAGACACTCTCTGACCCATAAGGCTGTCAGCTTCAGCCCTGCCTTCCCCAGTTTGCAGACCCCAGTTTGCAGACCCCAGTCCTTGAGGCGAGCCCGTCCAGTGAAGTTCACCTCAAGGTTGCCTCTTTCATCTCCTCAGCCCATCCATCTAGGGGCTTTGAAGACGTTCTCAGACCTTGAATCCGGCATTAACCAGGACCAATGGTGCACAGCCTAGCGCATGATACCAAGATTGAGCCGTCTGGACAACTACGGGAAATTCTAGGGTACCCCCTAAACTGCCGCCATACCCCAAACACACATTCCTTGGGCCTTCACTGCCAACCGGAGCAGGACCCAACATCCCAGGACCAACTAATACCTTCCTGTGTGGAGTGCACTCTGTGTTCTGAGCCTTATGCTAAGTATTTTATTTGCATTGCTTCAATTAATCCTCACACCAGATCTGTGAGATAAGTACTCTTACCTTCTTTTTACAGATAGGGAAACTAAGGCTTCTAGAAGGTAACTACAGAAGTTAAGTAATTTATAGTTCCTATATGATAGACCAGGGTTTCTAACCCAAGTTTATCTGACCGTGATACTCCACAGCCTCTCTAGGAATTATTTTGCAGATGGGCCCCAAGAAGTAAAATGAACTACCCACAATCACATAACTAGTAGGTACCAAAACTGGGATTAAAATCTATGTCTCTCCAAGTCCTAAGTCATGCTCTTCCCGTGACACCACGCTGCCTTCCCCAATCCCATAAGACTGGTTTTTCCTACGTGTCCCTTCCCTGAGCCCAGAGCCTGCTGTTGTCCGCAGCACATTGGTGGGTGGCCTGGATCCATGCCTAACTCTTCTTAGATCCTTTCCCTGGGGACTGGGTTCCAGAGTCTGTCCTTGCTGGTGGACACCTGCTATAGATGGACATGTCTTCCCCAAAGGTAACAGACCCCTGCTTGGTTCCAGAAAATGCAAGCCGGAGTTCCCACTCCAGATACATCTTCCTTTAAGAATGAGAACCCAGATTAACCCATTCCCTTCATTGCTATGTTGGGTCTCTTAAACTGCCCTCATCCTAAACTGGCCTGAGTGGGATCAAGATGCCTTCACCCAGTTTCATCCTCCCACTCACTCAGGCATGCTAGAGACCCATAACGCCTGTGCTCAAACTCGACCCATGATAAATGTCAGCTGTTATATTTTATTACGTTTGTGCCTTTCCAATTATAAAAGCAGCATGTTCATTGTGTTATTTCCCATTGCTATGGCAAACCTGTCTCTCTACAGCAGTGTTGCAGAGGCATAAAGGGAGCGGAGTTGTGGGTGAAGTGTTGTAACTGACCTAAGTACAAATGAAAAACCCACCAAGGTGTTCAAAGGATGCTACGACTGGATCAATTGCAGATAAAGCCTCCCATTCGAGCTGAGGGATTGGACAGAGGAAAAGCAGACTAAGAATTAGAATATTTAAACACTTCAAACCGTTTCCTTGGAAAGGCTTTCTGGATCTTGTTAGAGGAGCGAGTCATCTTCCTGTGTGAAATGTTCAAAGCTCACTTCTGGTGAGTAATGAGAGGGGCATTCAGGTCTGTATGCAGCCACCGTGCACGTGGTGAACCTCACGGGGCTACGGCTTCCTTTTCAGACAGCAGAGGTGCTGCCTCTCAGGCCCTATAACTCTGGGCTCTTCTCCAGGCCACAAAACAACTGGAGTTTCTAAGGGGCATATGCTGATGGCATCTGCCAGCACCCTATCCAGTGTATCTATGGTTGTCTATGACTCACAGCAAGCTCACACCGGAAACCTTTTCCGTGCATCTCTGTGCAGGCTCTGTTGGCTGAAACCCGTGCCAGTGCCTAGAAAGGTCTGTGGTGCTGGCAGGCAGCACTCGTGTGTTGAAGAGCCACAAGGACCCAGCCTTAGCTCAGAAAGGGCAAAAGCACACGCCAGCACAAACTGATGTGTGCAGAGTGGGCCTGGACTACTTCGGCAGGCTGGGAAGTACACACCAGTAGGTCTGGTGGAGAATAGAATGCACACTGTGCTTACAGAAGGCTATTTATTAACTAAGCCAACAGGGGCATTTCAGAAGAGATAAAGAAGGAAAAGAACCTATTGCTCTGAAGCAACACATCAGGCAGGACAATGAGAGACTTGGTGTGTTAGAAACCCCATCCTACCTTTAATTTAGGTTAACCATAAGCCTTCAAATGACCCTGCAGAGACAGCCTGCGAGGGAGGTGGTGGAGATGTCATCACTTCCACTTTACACATGAGGAAACCGAACTTCAGGGAAGTAACGTTGCCACGGATCACACCAATGGTCCTTGGCCCCGTGGAATTTGAACTCACACCCATCAGGTTCAAGCCGCGCTCTTAACTACTTCCAAATTCATTTTGTTCTGAGAAAATATTTTTGGAAAGTCACCTGTGTTTAACACTTGGAGCTAAACACCCTTGTTGGATGTTGATAAAAGAGAGAAAAGGAAAGAGGGAAGTAGGCCTAGCTTTGCTGCTTTCTAACTGCGTGACCTTGAGCACATCACTAATAACCTCCCTAGCCTCAGTGTTCAATTCTGGTATCACTTTGATGAGTTTATCAGGGGCAGCTCTTTCATGCCATTTCTCTTATTGACCCTGAAAAAGTATAGTTTTCTCATTCGGTCGTTATCCATTGATTCCTTCACTCTGTAGACATCTACTGACTGCTCAATGACAAGCCCTAGGGCAGAGGGATAAATACAGTAGAGTCCCTGCCATCAGAGGAGTCAAGGTAGTCTGTGGTGGGGAAGAAAGGCCTCCAAAAATAGTCACATGGCAGGGAGTAGGACACAGTGCTTGCCCTCCAGGAGCGCAGATGTTCGGGGAGGTTCAGATACTGAAACAGCTGTTCAGAAGGCACAATGGGACGCTTGCGACAGCGGCACCCTGCCAGAGGAAGGGGTGGTTAACGCTCCAGTTTTCATCTTTGAACCATGGCTACTTTCTGGAATTATATCTTTGGTCCTTTGGGCCTTTTTTGTTGCATGGTATTATAGGGTTACTTATAGAATTTAGAGCTGGAGAAGGGTTCTGAGATCATTCTAATCCAATGTCTCATGTGTAGGTAGGAAAGCTGGGGCCCAAGAGAGGTGAAGGTCACAGACAGGAAGGGGAGAAACTGGTTCTGGGCCCAGATCTCTAGACCTCAGCACTTATAAGATACCCAAATCTTCCCCCTGGTTTGATCCCGTCTCCTCCTTTCTTACTCTACAGTCAACTGGGCGTAATATGCAAGACAGGAACTCTGAATAAATACAAAACTTCTCAGTGGGACACTTGAAATTAAAGAAACATCATTTTTTGGACTCATTTCCAGAAATCTCCAGAGTAAGGACCTTTATTATCGAGCTGAGGTACTTAAGTCTCAGCTAACATTAAAGTCTGCTGTAGGTGAATCTCCTTTGTAAAATGTAGCAAATAGAACAAGTCCCGATCTAGGATTTAGGGGGCCCAGATTCAAAGATCGGCTTTGCCTACTAGGCCGCCTTGAGATCATAGGCAGGTTACTCCCCTCTCAGGGCCTCAGTCAGTCCCCTGAACTATCAAATGAGGGGGCCGAATCCAACAGAAGCTCCATGAGGGCAGGGACTTGGTCCGTTGCTGTCTCCCCAGGGCCTAGAACCATGTGTGGCACAGAATAGGGACTCAACACATGTGAAACATCTTCCGAGCCACCAGCGTTCAGAGAATAGGAGTCCGCAAATCATTTCCAAAATCTAAAGTTCATTTCTGTTCCTGTTTTTCCCCTCCCCTTTGTTAGCGGGATGAATACCTCCCCACCTCCCCCGTCTCTTAGCAACCCTGTGGGAGAGTTGACTGTTCTGAAGCAGTTCTCAGGTTGCGTGACCTGGCAGCTGTGAATTATTCTGTGTACTCTAATATTATCGTTTCGGCATCACTCCCCCTCTGCTGTCACTCCTCGGGCCTCCTGCTCAGAACCACCCGCTCAGCTCCTCTGCTTACTTGTTGCTGAAAACACACCCTGATTCCACCTACCTTCACCAAGCTTGCTTGTGCAATTGTGCAACACAATAGAAGACTGGACACCCTCGAGCAGAGTAATATATTTCAACAGGAGCACAAGTGTGCAGCAAGGAGGGGTAGATACTTGGCAATACTTACAAATCCCCAATTCAAAACCTGTAAATATTTCTGAGGGTCTTCCATGGGTCACTTTATCGTGTAATGCAGGAAGCAAATTTTTTAAAAAACAAGGAATGAGCACTACTATTTATTGAGCACCTACTATGTGCCACGCAGTTTTACACATTCTTTCCTGCTTGCTTAATCATCTCAACAACACTGTGAACACCCACTTTTAGAGATGGGCAAACTGAGGCTCAGAAATGTTGATAAACCTCTCAAGGTCACATAACCAGTAAATGCTACAACCAATACTGGATCTGGGTTTTCTATCTGATTCCAATATCTCCAGCTTTAATTTAGAAGAATCTGGAAAGTTTTCTACAAGGCTCCTTAAGAACAACCTAGAGAGAAGGGAACAGAATGGCTGTTGCAGACCACCCAGTTCTCTCTCCACCCACTTTATTTCCACTCCTAAAACTGAAATAACTTGTTTTCTGTTACTCCGACATCTAGAGCTGACACTAAAGGTTGGGAGTTACGAGGCCATGCTTAGCAATGATTAGGTCAAAGAGAGTTCAGTTGGAATGGACCTTTCGGCCCATTCAATCTAGCTCTGATATTTTATAGATGGTAAACTGAAGCCCAGAGAACTTAAGAAGGTCACCCGTCTAATTAGTAAGTAGCAGAGCCAGCCTTGTCTGCTACCAAACCCTATACTCCTTATCTGCAAGAGGGGGGCAATAACACCTGTTTACAATGCTGTGGTTGTGAGGATTGTCTTCAAGTGCTCGGCCAGGTCAGTGCCTGGCACATGGCAGGCCCCGCAAATGGTAGATGCTGCTCACCTCGTTTCTCTTTGAACCTCAGTCTTGTCATCTGTGAATGGGGTGGGCAAGGGCCCTTACTCCATATATCTGTTAAGAAAATCAAATGAGCTCTTGGATGTGGCAGAGCTTTGTAGTGTCTGCTTCACAAATACTACCTGCAATATTTTGGGGCTGTCTGGTATGGCATTTCAGATGTTCCTAGGTGATTTCCCAGATAGACAACATCAGAATGAGGTTGACAGCATCTGCCTCTGGCCTCTTCTCATTATGGACAATTATGAACAGGAGAAAGGGAACACACAGGAAAAAATTAAAACCTTGCACCTGCATATGTATTTTCCCTTCTCAACCTTCTCTTCTTTTTTTTTTTTTTTTTTTTTTTTGAGACAGAGTCTCGCTCTGTTTCCCAGGCTAGAGTGAGTGCCGTGGCATCAGCCTAGCTCACAGCAACCTCAAACTCCTGGGCTCAAGCGATCCTCCTGTCTCAGCCTCCCGAGGAGCTGGGACTACAGGCATGCGCCACCATGCCCGGCTAATTTTTTCTATGTATTTTTAGTTGTCCGATTAATTTCTTTCTATTTTTAGTAGAGACGGGGTCTCACTCGTGCTCAGGCTGGTTTCGAACTCCTGAGCTCAAACGATCCGCCCACCTCGGCCTCCCAGAGTGCTAGGATTACAGGCGTGAGCCACCGCGCCCGGCTCAACCTTCTCTTCTTAGCATTGCTTGGACCTCATGGAAGCCATGGGCCCCTCCTTTTCACAAGAAAGGCTATCAGTTGGGAGGACACAGAGGGATTGGCTCTGGCTGGACTTACTGATGGTGCTGCCAGGGAAAGGTTCATAATTTGGGAGGGATCTGCATGCACGTGTTTGTCAAGAACCTAGAAAACTGTAGGTTTTGCCCAGTGTGCTGCGAGCCTGGATTGCACATCAGGCAATGAAGGCCAACTCAAGCCAGGGCAACCCTATTCTTGGCTCACTGGAATGTCTCCATTCGCGGACTCTGTGGCCTCCCCGCTGTACCTTCTCTGTTGGCTCCCTTCTCAGGATGAAAGCAACCCTTCCCTTTTTTACCTTGCTTTTTCCAGACTCCAAGTATTCAACCATCTTTTAAAGGCTGCACCATCAGGAGGAGTGAGTGGGAGGTGAGGAAGTAGAGACAGGTTGTGTAGACAAATACCGCAAGGAGTTTGGCTGTGAAAAGATTGAGAGAGAAAGAATGGGACTCAGGGAGAGCTGGGATTGAAGGTGATTTTTTTTTTTTTTTTTTTTTTTGAGGGCTGGTGTTTGTTCTAAGGTGGAAGAGCTTGGAGCCTATTTGAATGCTTTGGGAGGAGCAAGTAGAAGGAAAAGGCTGAAGGGACAGGAGCTGAATCAATAGAACAAGGCCCCTGAGAAGGCAGGAGGGGAGAGGCCCAGAGCTCAGGGGGAGCAATTGGCTTTGCCCAGGAGGAGGGACCTGTCTTCAGTCATGGCAGGAGATGAGCGAGGTATACCAGGAGCAAAGTGAGAGCATAGTCTGTCCAGACATTCTCAGACATAGCAGGTCCCGAGGTTTGTCCCAGTCTTTCTTCCCTCTTTGCACAGCTACGGCCTCATGCCAGAGCTGTCCCCAACACTCCACATACATGGGTTGACATCCTCACCACAATCCTACAAGGTAGGCACTTCTAACCTCCATTTTGTAGATATGCAAACCAAATCTCAGGAAGCAGAGGAAATTGCCTCTGGTTACGCAACTAGTATTATTAATACAATTAATGCTGACACTAATACAGCCCTAACTATGTGTCAGACTCTATTCTAAGTACTTTATATTCATTAGCGTATTTAACCCTATGAGGCAGGTACTATTACTATTCTGATTTTAAAGATAAAGCAACAGAGACACTAGAAGATTGGGTCATTCACCCAAGGTCAAACAACCTCAAAATGCAGCCAGCACTTGAGCCTGGGAAGTCCAGCTCCCAGGTCAGTATTCCTAACCATCATTCCATATTTCCTCCTGTAGTGGGAAACAAAGGGATAGAGATTAAATTCAAACTCTCATTTATCTGCCTCCAAAAGCCATACTGTGCTCATTGTATCCAGGGATGAAGCTGGATCAAAGTAGATCGACCTTTAGGGTTGAATATTCTGGACCAAGACCCAGTTAGAATATCTAAGGACCAATAACAGAAACACAAGTACCTCCTCAATAGACTTCCTCCAATGACTCATTGGCCAAAACTGGGTAATAGGACTCTCCATCTCCCTGACAGCTGGGGTGCCTCTTTGGCGGGAGCTGGCAGGGAAGAGTTGAGAATGGTTTAACTTAGCCAATCAATAGTGCCTGCTGCATCCACACAGAGCAATAGGTGCTTTACCTAAGCATTTATTCATTCATTCATTCATTCATTCAGTAAATCATTTCCTCCCCACCAGTTCTGCCTGGTACTGTGTCAACACTAGGCATACAGGAGTGAGGCACACAGTGCTCACTCTTTGAGGAGCTTACAGACTGAAGCTTGGAATAGACATGTAAGTGGACGAGGCCATTGCAACGTGTGGCCACTCCCTATAGCAGGGTATGTCCAAATGGTGATGGAAACAGAGAGGGTGCCTGTGCTTGTCTAGGGTGCTAGCCAAGGGGATGGCTTTGCAGAGAAATTGTCACTTTTAAGAAAACAACTTTGCCAGGTGAACAAGGAAAATGAGGAGACCATGTGACTGAGGCAGAGGGGACAACATGTATAAAGTCGGGGAGCATGGGGCAGTATGGCAAGTTCAGGGACCTGTTAGTAGGTTAGTATGGCCACAGCAGCAATGGCAGCTTTGAGGGTGGGAGAGAACCTGGACAGGTAGGCAGGGGCAGATCATGTTACCATGGGCGCTGGATGCCACATGTAGGAATTTAATTTCTAATCTTTGCTGCCACCCCGAGAAGCTGTTCTATTACTAGTTCCAATTTGCAAATAAGAAAATGGAGACTTAGAAGAACTAATGTGCCCCTACCCACAGCTGATAAGACACAGGCCTGGGGTTTGAACCCAGGCTGGCCTGATGCCAATGCCTACCCTCTTTCCACTACACCGTAATGACTGCCTTTGGTTCTGCCTCTAAAGCTATTGCACCTTGTTATGTAACCAAAAAAATAAAAAACCTTCTTTCCTATGGTGAGAGTGGCGATGTCGTTCCAGGAGCTAAGATTTGTTCCCTTTACAAATGAGAGTTCGGTGCATTTTTTTTCCCCTGCTCATTATAAAGGCCTGCTTCCTACCAGAATGAATAATGAGGTTGTAGCTGTCTGCATTCAGCCATAGGAAGACACATAATTGTATTTCCTCCATGATGGAAGAACCAGCTGTGGCACTAATAAAAATGACTGCTTTTCAACTCTTTCAACAGAGTAAATAAAACTCCCTTGTGATTAACAGCAAATTGGTTTCCTACAGAGTTGTCAAATCCGAAGGCGGGAGAGGAGGGGGGTGAAAGAGAAGATGGGAGTGAGAGCTTGGTTAGTGGTTCTGCTTCAGCCGGGTTCACCCTCCAAGGATGCGTTACTAAGGCGCTTTGGGTAGGAAAGATATTTTCTACTCCTTTCAGAAAATTCCCGATTCTGCCAAAATAACACTGCAGTGTCCCTGGCATGGGGACAAAAGGAAAAAGGGGCTCACTTGTTAACAACCACAGACCCTAAGACTTTCAGATTTGGAGCATCAACTCTTTCCCCATCTGTTTACTCATTCATTTATTCTACAAGTGTTTTTTTAAAGATTACTAATGATTTGGTCGTTAATTGAATATTTACTCAGTGTGCACTGTATTCCAGGCAGAGGGCCGGGCTTTGGGGTGAAGAAGACCCAGTTCCTGCCCTCGAGGTGCACACAGTCTAGTGGAGAGATAGACCTGAAAATAGCTTTTTATGATTATTGTGATAAGATCTATGTCTTGAAAATGAAATTTTTATAGTTTTTTCACTCTCTTGGCAAATAGGGTAGAAAAATTGTTTTGCTCCCACCTTTAAGCTAAAAAGTTACAAGCTAAGGCCAATGAAAGATCAATCAGAAATGAAGATAACGTAGCTTTGAAGTGGTAACAGAGGAAAATGTGGTTCGATGGGCAAAATATCGGCGGATCAGAGTCCTGATAGGAAACAGATGGGACGCCCAAATTAGTATAATTCAAAGCAAGTTTATTACAAAGGGAGTATTTACAAGAATGTGGGTGGGATGTAGAGGACCCACAGGGCTATGCAGGAACCAGGACTACCAGCAGGGGCGCTGTTACCTCTCCTAGATTCAAAAGAATAAGGGAAGGAGTTGGCTCCAGGAATCTGGAAGAAAAGAGTTGTGTCTAGAAGATCACTGTAAGAGGAAGAGTGACTGACAGTTGAGGGTTACAGCCAACCCAGGGTGACCATACAAGGCGGATATCAGGGAAATAAATCCCTGCCCTCACTCTCATCCCTCCCAAGAGTTTTCCCATGTTGGAGGTTAAGGAAGGCTTCCTATGGGAGATGGCACCTGAGCTGGATCTTGACAGATGAATAGGAGTTCTTTCACTGATGAAAGAAATGAAAAACTTCCAGGCAGGAAAAAAAAAAAAAAAAAAAATAGAGCAAAAGCAAAAAGGTGGGAAGTAGACTGAAAAAAGATCCGAAAGAACTTTATGTCATGAATAAAAGTTTGGTTTTTATACACAGGGCACTGGGGAGCCATTGAATGTTTTAAACCAGGTGAATAGCATGATCATATTTGCATTAATAGAGGATCCCTTTGGCTGTAGCATGGAGGATGGATGCGAGAGGAGTGGATATTGGAGAAGAAGAGAAAGGCTGATGGAGTAAATAGCAGATAAAAGGTGAGAGTCTGGACAGGGAGAAGGAGAGAAGCGGACAGTTTTGAGGCACATGCAGGAAGCAGAAATGATGGCTGATTGAATGGGAGGGGAGTCTACCGGAGAGGGAGGCATCCAGGCTGGCTCTCAGGATCCTGGCTAGGATGTCAGTGGATGGCACTATTTGAAACTAAACAAGAGCAACAGGCTTTGAGGGGAAAACAAGACAGCTTTGGTCTAAGGCTTATTGAGTTTCATAAGCCTGCAGGAAATCTAGGTGGAATTGTCTACCGTTACTTGGTTATGACTCTCAAGCTCAGCAGAGGGAGAGAAGGCTGGGCTAAGAGAGAGGCGTAGGGCACCTGAGTGGTGATGAGGCCATGGCAGTGCACAGGAAAAACCAGGAAGAGTATGGGGAGAAAGAAGGGAGGGGCTTACTGCTACGTGACCTCCACACTCTCACTGATAGGATGGAAATGAGAGCATCTTCCTCGCTGGGCAGTGTGAGCATCAAAAGAGGAGATACATGTTAAAATGCCTTGTGCATAGCAGATACTAACACATCTTTGCAGAAGCAGAATAAAAGTACAAAAGCCAATAACCTTGATTTTATACTGTGTTCAGAGAACACACAGCAGCTGCTTTATATTTAATGAACAACACAATATTATCTCCGTGCTTCTTTATTTCCTAACAGATCTGTCTCTCCTCGCTACTTGAACTATAAGGGGATAGGAGATAGATCCCTTAGTTGTTCATATTTCACATTCCCCTAAGTATTCATAGCATAAAATAGGAATCCAATAAATATATACATATGGTGACTTGATTGCCTAGTGGCAAAAAAAAAAAAAAAAATATTTTTTTTGAGAAAGACTCCAAGCAGGGTACATAGTCCCAATTACCCCAGCACTTCTCTGTGACTGACACACCACTCACTCATGCAGGGGCCTGTCTCTCCTCCACTGGAAAAACATGATTAATGTCCTTTCCCTGTTTGAGAGTGGTGGTCCAAAGATTAATGAAGTCAGAGTCCCTTGGAGATAACTTGAGTAAGAAATAGGCTGTATTGTTGTCTTGTTTTAATGAATTTGAAAATTATCCTATATTGTTCAAATGGCAACTGACTCATCAAAAGTGGGCGTTTGGACGTGATAAATGGAAAGTCTGAAGATGTTCTCATTAATTAACTTGGCTGTGAAAATAAGCACTGGCCCAAATTCCCAGTGAAATACAAACAGACCAAAAGGTAACCAAGAAGCCAGGCTGGTGTGGAGTGGCATAAATTTTGCCCTAGGCGTAGACTCAGACTCTTGGCACTGAAGTAATAATTTTATATATGTAATATATCACTTTCTGTGTTTTCCAAATTTTCTATAATGAGCACATGCTATTTTATAATAAAAACTTAATTTTTGGAAACAGTATTAAACATATTCATATGTATATAACATAAAATAAATATACCATGCAATAAATGTAATAACAAAGAGTAAAGTGAATTCAGTATTTATTTTTCTCTTTATATGCGTTTTGAGTCTATTTTATTAATACTCTATAATGCTATTTGTTCTTTATTTTGTTACCAAATAAATCAGGGGTTTTAGCTACAAGCAACAGAAATTACATCTGACAAGCCTATACCAAAAAGGAAACTTGTTGGGAAACTATGGGGGAATTCACAAGTTCAAAAGGAAAGCTGAAAGCCAAGCTTAGAAAGACAGGAAGAGGAAGCAAGTGCTCCAGGAGTCCGGCAGGAACTACGCACCGGCTGATCCGGGCACCCTGTGACAGCCAGTGAGCTCGAACCACCCACCCTAATTCCCATCCAATTAGGAAGGTTAGATCAGGTCAGCCCAAGGAGGGCCATGGTTCTGCTCATGGCTAGGGGAGAGTAGGGAACCTTGCTAATTTGTCTCAGCCAGATGACATCCAAAGGACCTTGTTTGTTCACCCAAGTGAGTTTTAATCTTAGTCCCAAAGGAAATGAAATGTATGTTGGACAAACAAAAACAACAGATGCTGGCCACTTTAGGTAACAGTTTTTCCTCCACAACTGTTTTTTTTCTTTTAGGTATAATTTATACATAACAATAATGTTTCGAACTGATCACTTGATCCATTGCAGAACTGCTCCGATTGGTAGAAAATCCTTCCATAAGTGTTGATTCCATTTCTGTCTCTCCATAGCAAAAGTGAGGTCAGGATGGAGGTGGAACTGGAAACTGTATTGTTTGAGGATCAGTCCAGAAAGCTGAGGGAGGCAGGAGCTTGGAGGTGAGAAGGAGAAGATGAACATGTGGCGTCAACACCACGCTTCCAAAGGGCTGCCGGCCATGTTGTTCTCTCTCCCACTGGAGGCTTCAGTTAGAGTCAGTGGATAGAAGTTCAAGGGAGGCAAATGTCATCTCAACAAATGGTAGAACGTTTTAACAATCAGAGCCGCCTCACTCTGGAAAGTTGAAAGCCCCCATCTCAAGGGGTAGGCAAGTAGGAATTACAGCATGGGATAGGGTTGGGGTATACAATCTCTAAAGGTTCTTTGAACCCTGAGAGTCTACAGTCCTATGAGTGTCTGTTATTTTCAAACCTGACATATGTCCTGCTGAAAGGGGTTCCTCGCCTTTCACAGCTACTGAGTCATACTCATGCCTCAGACCCAGCTTCTCCTTTTCTCTTGGTTTGCTTGCAAACCTCTGTTTGTGGAAGAACTCTCAATCCACTACTTGCTGCAGGAGAATGTTGGGGTTTCTTCAACCGAATATGGCAAGCGGGAGAGAGGAAAAGCACGAGCAGTAGATTCTGAGTGAGAATTGTTGAGTTTAAACCTCAGCTCTTCCACTTACACACTGGGAGATCTTAGGCAAGTCCACTTGGGTTTTGTGATTCTCATTCTATTCATATGTCAAAGGACAATAACAATAGTACTAATAACCTGCCTTCCAGAGTTGATAAAAATATGTAACACCTGGTTTTTGAGTCCTAATGACAGCACTAGATTATTTACATGCTTTATTTTATATAATACTTCTAACAACCCCATGATGTATAGATTCCATAATTCCTATTTCATAGATGACAAAACTGAGGTTTAAAGAGATAAAAGCATTTGCCTAAATGTTGAAGCAAAAATTAAAATCAACAGAGTCTAATTTGATAGGCTGATCACTTTATAATGCCAGACTACAGTTGTCAAAATTATGTGAACTGTCATATATTATACTGGACTTAATAGAGGGTCTGGAACATGACAGGGAATCAGTAAGTGTTAGTTCTCCTCTACTCATATCCTTGTGACTTTACTGTTCTACCAACTCCAGTGAACCAACATTCATCTTTACGTGTTATGCCGCATGTGGCCTTCATCCTCAGGCTGGGCACAAGATGGCGGCAGCAGTTCCATCATCAAATCAAGACACCGCAAAATGCTCTTGTTCTTTCTCAGGAGCAAGCAGACTCTTCCTAGAGGGCCCCCCCTCACATTTTATGTAACAGAGTTGGGTTCAAAATCTAATTCCCAAACCAATCATTGGCAACGTGGGATTGATTGAATAATCCTTGAGCCAACCCATGGAGGTAGTTGGCTTTCAAAATCTGCCTTTTGCTTGGAAGGAAAAAGGAGGTAATAGATGCTGGTAGGTTAGCAACTGTCTCCTCTCTACCCCTCTTCTCCTTTTAGGAAAGCTGAGGCTTAGA
This sequence comes from Indri indri, assembly GCA_004363605.1. Lineage (NCBI taxonomy): Eukaryota > Metazoa > Chordata > Mammalia > Primates > Indriidae > Indri > Indri indri. Next base: position 3,486 of record RJWJ010015358.1, on the reverse strand, counting down.
GGGGTTTAATTAATATGTCCAGAGTCCAAGGGCAGGGGTGGGGCTGCAGCAAAGGAAGTGTGTAGCCAAGGTGGTTTTTAGGTAAGGAACAGGCTTGGGGCCACGGCAGGATATAGAGAGGATTTAGGGCAGTGGTTCTCTCCTACGCTGCCCATGTGGGTTACTTTAAACAGCACTGATGGCCAGATCTCACCATTGGTGAGGGGGCAGCCTGGGCACTAAGAGATTTAAAAGCTCCCCAGGATATTTCAAAGTGCAGCCAAGATAAGAACTACTGGTTTAGGAGGAGAGTTGTTGAAAGGTAGAAGGGTGGAGGCCAAAGGCATAGAGTCAACAGGGCAACAAGGAGCCTGTCTCCTTTTTCTTCCCATTAGCTGCTACCATTTACTGAAGACTCCCCATGTTCCAGGCGTAGCTGTGCTCCTGACACGACGTCTAGTAGGCAGTCAATAATTGAACGAATCACAGATGCTTTGCTCATAGAACAGAAAATTTTCGAACAATCTCCACAAAATAATAGTGTTCCCATATTACAGAGGAAACTAAGGCCCAGAAATCTTAAGAAACTAAGTCTCTCTGACTCCATGCTCTCCAAGTCCTGTCGTCAGCCAAAGAAATCAAGAGTCCAAGAAGCAAAACTGGGCCTTGGAGAGCCGGCCATTGAACAACGAGCAGAAGGCCTCCTCTCCTCACCCCTCCCTCTTCTCTCTTTCTGCCTGCGAAAGCCTCTCCCAGCATCTCACTCTGTCAGAGACCTCCCCACAGCCCCTCCCCGCTGCCTGGGAACATGGGCCTCCTGGGAAAGATGGGGAAAGACTGAAGCTTCCTGACCAGGCCTGGGCAGCAGTCAGGACCAATCCTCATTTCTGAGAAACCCCCGGGGCAGGAAAAGACCATGACCCAGCGAACTGGGAGGCTGGGATCTAGCCTGGTCTCAGTGCCTCACTTGTGGCATGACCTTGAGCAAGGCCCTTTCTATTTTTGGCCTCCAGTTTCCTCATCTGTAACATGAAGAGGTTGGTCTGGAATCTATAAGTCATTATAACTCAAGTGCTCTTAGGTCCTGGCAGCTGATGTACACTAATGCGGCAGGCTGGGGACTGTGGGGAACTAGCAAGCACAGAACCTGTCTAAAAGGGTGGGAACTTACTGAATTCCAGCCAGTTGTCACTGTAGAGGTATGTGGGCTCAGCATTGTGAGAGCATCTGGCTTTGTTTTTAAAGAAACGCAAAGGAATCTCGATTTTATGTGCAATCTCCTGGTTAACCTGTTAGTTAATGATAATAATAAACTTGTGCAAGATCAACAAAACATGAATGTGGACTGAATTGGGCCTGCAGGCTGCTGCTGTTTGATCCGTGGGCTAAATGTTCTATAATCTATAATCACATTCTGTGATTTCTAAACAAGGGGATACCTGACCTCATGTTGTAGAAAGCGAACACTGGCATTTCTGTACTAACTGAAAAGGAAGCAAGCCCAAATGGCATAATATGCACTGTTAATATCTATTACTTTGGTGTGCGTTAATTTTGGAGGTCCCTGTGAAAATGAGCCCCCTCCAAAATCTGACTATCCCGTGTTGAAAGCTAAGGACCACCTGCTTTATAGAGAAACAGTGCCCTCTGCCGGAAGAGTGGTGCAGGAAGACGCCTTTGGCACTGAGATAATTTAATCCTTGGAAAGAGTGGATTTGTTTGTTTTCCCTTGAAATAGATTTAATGAAGAATAATAAATAAAATAGAAATGCATATTTATGAATGGTTTGATGTATGCTAGGCAGAAATTGGGCTTTCATGTATCCATTTGGGAGTAATTACTCTTAATCTATCAAAAAAGAGTCCAGGATTAGAGAAAGGAAGAAAACATTTGTTACGTCGACTGACAGCAATCTGGAACGGGCAGACCAGGAGAGGAAATTGAAGTCTATGTCTCCAGACTGTGTCCTATAAAATAAGAACCTTTATAATAATGTATTGCAAGTTTATAGGTTTTAATAGTTACTTTCACTGCATTCTTTTAATAGATCTTCCCAGTAACAACTCTCCAAGGCAGGTATTATTATTGTCTCCATTTGACAGATAAAGAAAATGGGGTCCCAAGAGTTTGAGTGACCAGATGGAGATCCCTTCACAATTAAATGATAGAGACAAGCTTAGGTAAGTTGCTTAGTCTCTTTAAACTTCAATTTCCCTATTTGTAAAACATGGATAAAAACAGTATCTACATTTGCAACAAGAATTAAATGAGAATATATTTTCAAGGCGCTTAGCACAATGCTTGGCCCAGAGAGAGCCTAGTACTTACTCCCTGGTGGCGACTACCACCATCCCAGTGCTCACAGCTCATGTCTTTTAACTCCTGATCCTGTGCCTTGTCCACTATTTGTGCAATGTCTGGAATGGTCAAAAGAGGGACCACAGTGCTTCTGGGGTTGATAACAGTGGACCCAAACTCTAAAAACATAGTCCATATTTTTTGAACATTAGTGACTTTGTCAATATCCATTAAGATCTTGAGTTGCATTATAAAAATAGATGGTTCTGAACAAGAGAAGTTATGGTTCCTGTGAATGGTGCACCATCCTTGCCATGCCAGAACAATTGTGAGGACTCCTGAGCTCCACATTTTTATGGGAACAGTGACATGCTGAACAATATTCAACAACAAGAGGTGAGGGGTCCTGGAACCACATCAGAGAGGAATCGTTGAAGGATCTGGGGATATTGGGCCCGAGAAGAGAAGTCTTAAGGAGCACATTCACTCACTCACTCCTTTATTGTTCATTCATTCTACATTTGCCAAGTGCTTCCTCTGTGTGTGGCACTGTATCATGTCCTGAGGATACAGCAAAACAGACATAATGTCTGGTGTCCTGAAACCTAATCTAGACAAGCTCAAAGAATAATAGGGGGTTGTCATGTGGAGAATTAGCCTTGTTCTGGGTGAACCCATATAGCAGAACCAGGGCTACGTGAAAAGTAGAATTGGGTAGAGCTCTTAAACTGGCTGGAGGGGCCGGCTCAAATGTGAGAACTACTTATTGCTGAGAACATCCCAGATGAGTCTAGAAGGCCACTGGGAGGTTGTAGAAGGAATGGGAGGTGGGGTTGGCTTGGGGTGGGATTTGGCCTTCTTAGTTCCTAGACACCGTGGATGCACTGGCTGTGCCCCGTCTGCTCTGGGAAGGCCTCTAAAGCAGCCACTGGTCCTTCCGCTCTGGAATGAAGAATAAGGACCCGACACACCTCTTAGTCTGTGGCTTCTGTCCTTAAGCTCTGTCTTGGTGGTGGTCCAGTGATACTGTGGTCTTTTCTCCTCTGGTCACAGAAAATTCTGCTGCACAGTATCCCTTAAACACAGTGCAGGAAGGAAATTGGTAACAAAAATCTTTAATATAGGACATGGATTTTTCAAAAGTACATTTTATATATATATATATATATATATTTTTTTTTTTTTTTTTTTTTTTTTTTTTTTTTTTT
>RJWJ010015357.1:0-26734 GCA_004363605.1 Indri indri | reverse complement strand
AGTGATTGTAATGTGTAACCAGGAATATCTCACCTAGTTGTCCTGATATTTTTCTTCAAATTTTGTCTTAAAGTCTATTTTATTTATTTTTGAGAAGGGTCTTGCTGTGTTACCCAGGCTGGTCTTGAACTCCTGGATTCAAGTCATCCTCCTGCCTCAGATTCCCGAGTAGGTGGGATTATAGGTGCTCACCACTACGCATAGCTTAAAGTCTATTTTGTCTGGTGTTGGTATATCCGCTTTTGTATTTTATTGCTTTGCATGCTGTATCATTTTCCATCCTTATAACCTCCTTGTGTCTTTGATTCTAAAGTATGTCGCTTGCAGACAGCATATGTTTGTATCATGCTTGCATGCTTCTAGTTATGGATACAATTATAATATGAAGTGTAACTGCTGTGTAGAGGAATTCTAAGGTGCTTTGGGATATGAAAGAGCAAATACCTAACTTTAGTCAGAGGAAGTCATAACTTTACTGTAGTCATTATGGAAATTTAAATGGTCGAATAGAAGTTGGAAAAGCATTCCAGGTAGCAAACAGCATGAGAGAAGGCATAGATGTTTGCTAATATGGTGTGTACAAGAAATTGTAACCTGACTATATGCATGAGGTTTCTGATAAGATTTGTGGTTGAGGAACTGAAGGCCATCTGAGAAAATTAGATTGGGAGTTATAAATTCCTTAGAAGTATTTCTTCTTTTCTTTAAAGTAAAATAAATAGCACATTAAGTAAAGGCAACATGTCAAAGACTGACAATAAGTTCCATAAGGAATTTATTTTGTCTTATTCTATTTCTAGCATAATATTTAGCATATAATAATGCTCAAATGTTAGTTGAATGAATGTGTCACATATTTCATATTAGTAATAATGGGTATTTTGATGTATTGTTGGTTTTTCTTTTCATCTTTTACTTGCTAGACATTTTTCAAGGTGTAGCTCTTTTTCTTTTGGATATCGCTTGTAAAGATATACATTACTGAATCCCCCTCCCACTTGTTTTTTCACTCATTTAATTTTTTTTTATGACTCAGATGTTTCCTTTTGGGTCCTCTTTATCTTGGGTTTTATAATAGTACCTTAGAAGTCTGAGATGGAAAATGTCCTTTCTTGGATTATGTGGTTATACCATGCCTTAACTACATGCAAAGCATATGATAACTTCTTCTAAGCCTATTACTTTTTACAGGAATCCTCAGAGTGTAGTTTTAAAATCCAGTTTTTCTTTTATCTTTGCCAAGATATCTTGGGGAAAAGTCATTATTCCTTTTCTGCTATTTACCTTCTTTTTTAAAAATTCCCATACCAGTTTCTCTGAATTGTTTTATTAATATATGATTTTCACCAAAAGTGACCTGAAATTCTCTTTTATGAAACTAAATGGTTTTGGGTTGTTGGAAAGGCAGTGGGCAGTTTGAGGATAGGGAAACCAGCTAGAGGTTGTTATTTGAATTGGGGCAGTGGCTGCGGGGAGTGAGGGAAAAGGCTAGATCTGAGAAAGATTTTGCAGGCAGAATTGATAAGGACTTAGTGAATGGATTGATGTGAAAGGTCTTTGAGTAGGAAACGATTAGTATTGATTCCAGGTTTCTGGCTTGGAGAGTTAGCAGTTAATAGTTCCATTTACTGAGGAAGGAAACAGCTGAAAAGATGCAGGGTTTATAGGGGAAATGTGTAACTTTCTAGTAACAAAAATTCAGAATTCCAAAAACTTACGTATGAGTACTGTTTGAAGCACTGTGTTAATTTCATAGCTTACAAAAAGCTTATTCTGAATAGACTGTGACAATATATCTTATTTCACAGCTCTTTTGCTTTTTTGAATTATTTAAGTTGTTATACATGTTTATACTATACATACTTTAACATTTAACATATTCTGTTACACTTTTAAGAACAGTTTTTGAGAGTGCCTTATTTATGTACTTAAGCTAATTAAAATTAACTTTAATTAGCTATCTTGGCATTTGTGCCCAATGTGTTCTCTTATAGGTAGTTTTCTTTAACTAAGATATTCTGCCATTTTTATTTGCAAAAAAAGTTTGTTGTAATTTTAGAGATTAGCCGTGTTCTGCTAGGTATAGAGATTTGGTAGTTGTTGGATATTCCTTTCTGTTTTCCTCTTCCCAAAAAGACGCAAATGAAACTTCAAAGAAATTAAAATGCCATTCTAGATAGACAAACATATGTCAAATATATAGTGTGGATTGAGTCCATTATATAGATGAAAAATACATAAGTTATATATGTGATTGTATGGGTTGAAAGTTGATAAGAGAGTCTTGATTAATCTTGAAAGATTCTCTAGCAGAGACATTTGAGTTGAATTCTGCATGAGGAGCAACTATTTCTCCAACTATTAAACACACTATTAGACACCATGTGCTAACTCAGACCCCTAATATTATTTGAGCTGTAAAGTCTGGTCTCATGCCATTTAATTGATGATGGATGGTTATATATCATTTTAACAGAAAAAAATGTTACCATTTAAAGAAATTAAGCCAGGTGTAGTGGTGCATGCCTATAGTCCTAGCTACTTGGGAGGATGAATCAGGAGGCTTGCTTGAGCCCAGGAGTTGGAGATTTTCTCCATTTCCTCTGTGGTTAATACTAGAGCATAATATATTGCTATAATAGGTTTAATATACTCAAGCAATATAAAAATCTTAACAGGCTTCTTTCCTGATCCTGCCTCTCAGTTCCACACTCAACCTGTCATGTTTTAATTACTTGGTATTTTTAGTTCCATCTTGCCATTAATTTATTTTTATATTATTTTTCAATAATTATTTAAATCAAACTGTATGTTTTAGTAGTTTGCTCACCACTGTTCTTTATTCCCATATTTTGCTTCTTAGATTCATTCTTTTGCTGTAGTACATCCTTTTCCAAATAGGTAACTAATGGTAAACTTTGGGTTCTCACATGCCCAAAAATATATTTATTTTGCCCTCTCTTCTGACTGCTGGTTTGATTGAATATAGTATTCCAGTATAGTATTCAAATAACTTGTTCCAGAACTTTGACAATATTGCCGTTTTTATCTTCTGGCATCCACTGTTTCTGATGAGAAATCTGTCAGTCTGATTCTTGTTCCTTTGTAAGTGAGCTTTTTTTCGTTCTGGAAAGATTTTTATGATTTTTTTTTTTCTCCCTAGAGTTCTGAAATTTTCTAAGGTGTGCCTTTTTTTTCCAAGTTTATTAGTTTTGCTTTGACTTTTTAAGCGACATTAAAAGCACAGATTTATTTGAAGCCTTCTGTGTACTACTACAATTCTTATTCCTATTTTTTTTTTTTTTTTTTTTTTTGAGACAGAGTCTCACTCTTTTGCCCAGGCTAGAGTGAGTGCCGTGGTGTCATCCTAGCTCACAGCAACCTCAAACTCCTGGGCTCAAGCGATCCTCCTGCCTCAGCCTCCCGAGTAGCTGGGACTACAGGCATGCACCACCATGCCCGGCTAATTTTTTCTATATATTTTTAGTTGTCCAATTAATTTCTTTCTATTTTTAGTAGAGACGGGGTCTCGCTCTTGCTCAGGCTGGTTTCGAACTCCTGAGCTCAAACAATCCGCCCGCCTCGGCCTCCCAGAGAGCTGGGATTACAGGCGTGAGCCACCGCGCCCTGCCTCCTATTCCTATTTTCTTCCCTCCGTTCCCACAGTCAACTGCTGTCCTGAATTTTGGAGTTTATTATTCCCACAAATACTTTTATACTAAGAGTATATATTTGTGTATCCATAAACAATACATGATATATATTTACAAGCTTTAAAACTTTATACATATATGGTATAATATTGTATGCATTCCTCTGCAATTTACTTTCCCCCAACACTGTTTTAAAAATATATCCATATTGATGCGTGTTGTTTTGTTTATTTTAACTGCTATGTAGTATCCCATTACATGAAATTAAAGTAGTACCCCCCCCCCTTATCTGCCATTTTGCTTTCTGCTGTTTCAGTTGACTCTTGGTCAACTGCCATCCGAAAATATTAAATAGAAAATTCCATACGTGAGTGGATTAATAAAATGTGGTATATGTATACCATGGAGTACTATTCAGCTTTAAGAAACAATGGTGGTATAACACCTCTTGTATACTCCTGGATAGAGCTGGAACGCATTCTACTAAGTGAAGTATCCCAAGAATGGAAAAACAAGCACCACATGTACTCACCATCAAATTGGTATTAACTGATCAACACATAAGTGCACATATAAGAATAACATTTATTGGATGTCGGGGGAGGAGGGGGACGGAGAGGACGGATATATGCATACACAAAGAATGCAATGCTCACCATCCGGGGGATGGACACTCTTGAAGCTCAGACTTGGCGGAGGGGGGCAGGGGGAGGACAACATACGTAACCTAAACATCCGTACCCCCGTAATATGCTAACATAAAAAAATAAAATATATAAAAAAAAGAAAATTCCAGAAGTAAACAATTCATAAGTTTTAAAGTGCACGCTGCTCTGAGTAGCATAATGAAACCTCACGTTATCCCACTCCATCCCAACCAGGATGTGAATCATCCCTTTGTCCAGTGTGTCTATACTGTATATGCTACCAGCCTGTTAGTCACTTGGTAGCCGTCTCAATTATCAGATTGCTTACTGCAGTACACAGTGCTCGTTTTCAGGTAACCCTTGTTTTACTTTATAGTGGCCTCAAAGTATAAGAGAATTGATGCTAGCAATTTGGATATGCCAAAGAATAGTCATAAAGTGCTTCCTTTAAGTGAAAAGGTGAAAGTTCTCAATAAGGAAACAAAAAAAATCGAATGCTGAGGTTGCTATGGTCCACGGTAAGAATGAGGCTTGTTTTGGTGGCTCATGCCTGTAATCTCAGCCAAGGCAAGAGGCTCACTTGAGGCCAGGAGTTTGAGACCAGCCTGGACAACATTCTTGAGACCCCTTCTTTACAAAAAAAAAAAGGCCTAGCCGGCTACTTGGGAGGCTGAGGCCAGGAATTCGAGGAGGCAGTGAGCTGTGATAGTATTACTGCACTCGAGCCTGGGTGACAGAGTGAGACTCAGTCTCCCATTAAAAAAAAAGTGAGTCTTCTATCCATGAACTTGTGAAGAAGGAAAAAGAAATTTGTGCATAGTGTATATGTGGTTCAGTACTATCTGGGGTTTCAGGCATCTACTGGGGATCTTGGAACATATTTCCTGCAAATAAGGGAGGTCTACTGTACTGTAATTTATGCTTTTTTGATTGATGGACTTTTAAGTTTGTTTTTGTCCTGTTATGAGCAATGTGGTATAGTGAATATTCTAGCAGCTATGCCTAGAGGTGGAATTGCTGGGTCGAAGGGTGTGTGTGTGTGTGTGTGTGTGTATGTGTGTGTGTAAATGTCTTTTTTTATCCTGGGTATAGCCTGATTGCTCTCCAAAGAGGTTTTATCAATTTATACACTGCCACCACTGTATGAGGGTTTCCATGTATCTAGATAATCAACACTTAGTATTGTCAGACTTTTAAGCTTTTTTTATTGCAGTTGTGAATTAGTTTCTCATTGTGTTGTATGATAAGGTTGCATTTCTTCGTGTTTTTAGTTCACTTTTCCCTTCTGTGGATTGCCTTTTTATGGCATCTCTTGTTGATGCAAACATTAAAATTTTAGTGTAGTATGATTGCCAATCTTTTTATGTTTATGCTTTTTATATCTTGTTTAAAAAATCCTTATCTTTATAACTCTGAGGTGATAAGATAGTGATCTGTATTTTCTTGTAAAAGTTTTGTTTTCCCAATTGTGGTCTTAAACCTCTTGGAATTTATTTTTGTGTATTATATGAAGTATTTTTCCTCACTGATTTGTAATGCCAGCTCCCGTGTGTCAATTTCCACATATATAATCTGTAGGTCTATTTCTAGGCTCTATTTATTACATTGGTGTATCTCTTCATCACATGCTTTTAATTACTATTGCTTTAAAGTAAGTCTTGCTATCTGATAAGGCAACTCTTTGGGGTTTTTTTGCCTTCCAAAATGCTGTTGCTTATTTTCAGCCCTTTATATTCCTATCTGAGTTTTAGAATCAGCATGTCAAATTTCACAAAAATCCTTGCTAGGGTTTTATTCTGACACCAACTGGTGTACTGTTGTACAATTGGTGTACTGGGTTAGAATCAGAACCATCTGGAATTTAACTCTACACACCTGGAGCTAGCTTCCTTTTCCACAGATTTAAGGGCATGGTCACCAACAAGACTGCTGCCATTTCAGACACCAGCCACAGGTGGGTTCCCCAAGGCCACCTGCACTTCTGACCAACTGGCTACAAATCTGAAGAGTTTGCATAACCCACCTCAGTTCTGTAATTCACTAGAGTGACTCATAGAACTCAGGAAAGTGCTGTACTTACACAATTATGGTTTCATTATAAAGGATGCAATTTAGGACCAGCCAGATGGAGAGACACATACCAAAAGGTCTACGAGGGTCCTGGATGCAGAGCTTCCATGCTTTCTTGTGGAATCAGGGCAGGTCACCTTCCCAGCATGTCACCTTCCTGACACATCAGTATGTTCACCCATCAGGAAATTCCACTGACATTCACTGTAACGATTTTACTAGTGTTTTTGCCCTGTGATTGAACTCAATCTCTAGCTTCTTTTTTCTTCTTGATACCACATGGCTCAGAATGGGAACTGGTCCAAAGTCCCAACCATGTATGTAATCTCATGATAGGTCTTTCTGGCATGGCAAGGCCCTATCCTGATAAATCCCATTTGGTCATAATATGTAATCTCTTTCATATGCTGCTGAATTCATTTTGCTAGAATTTTGTTGAAGGTTTTTGTGTTCATATTCATAAGGTGCTCATCTGTAGTTTTATAATATCTTTTGAATGGTTTTGGTGTCAGAGTAAAAGAAAAACGCTATCTTGCATCCATAGAACACTCTTACACCAAATTTGTGGTTTTTCCACACCAAGCAATTCTCCAGTTCTCTGCGGACACCAACTGGGTGTCCTATGATTTAATTTGATTCTGACACTAGCTACCCAGAGTTAGCGCAGACCCACAAGTTAGGGATGCAGACCCTCAAGACTGCCCTCCCACTTTAGACAGCAGTTACAAGTATTGGGTGTCCCAGGGTACCTGTACTTCGATCTGACTTGGTTATAAATTGGGGGTTCCCACAACCCCATCCTTAGGTTCAATAATTTGTTGTAATGGCTCACAGAACTCAGGAAAACACTTTACTGATATTTACATGTTTTATTATATAAAAGATACAAATGAACATGCAGATGAAGAGGTACACAGGGCAAGATCCAGAAGGGTCCCTAATGTAGGAGCTTCTGTCCCCCAGCACAGGGATATACTCACCACTCCAGAAGCTCTCCAAATCCTGTAGTTTAGGGATTTTTATGAAGGCTTCATCATGTAGGCATTACCAATTGTTAACTCAATCTCCAGCCCCTCTCTCCTCCCCAGAGGATGGGGATGGGGCTGAAGTTCCAGGCTTGCAAGGCTTGCAGTCATGGCTTGGTCCTTCTGGTGACCATTTCCCATTCTGAAGATATCCAGGAACCCACCAAGAATTGCTCTGTTAGAACAAAATATGCTTTTATCACCCAGGAAATTTGAAGGGATTTAAGAGCTCCATGTAAGACTCTCTTCTTACCCTATCACTTAGGAAATTGCAAGGGATTTAGGAGCTCTGTGTCAGACACCAGGGCCAACAACCAAATATTAGAACAAAAGATGCTGCTAGCCACCCTGTCACTCAGGAAATCACAAGGATTTTAGGAGCTCTGTGTCAGGAACCAGGGAGCAGAGACCAAATATGTATTTCTTATTATGACACATAAGGTAAAATTGGCCTCATAAAATGAGTTAGAAAGTATTCCCCCTTCTTCTGTGTTTTGGAGGAGTTTGAGAAGGGTTCATGTTAATTCTTTTTATAAATGTTTGGTAGAATTTGCCAGTGAAGCCATCTGGTTCTGGACTTTTCTTTGTGGGAAATTTTTCTTTTTTAAAAAAATTTTTTAGGTGTGGGGTCTTGCCGTGTTACCCAGGCTAGAGTGCAGTAGCTATTCACAGTTGCCATCATAGGGCATGGCAGCCTAGGACTTGTGGCCTCCAGCAATCCTCCCACCCTAGCCTCCCAAGTAGCTGCTCTTTGTGGGAAATTTTTTTGATTACTAACTCAATCTCTTTATTCCTTATATAGGGATATTCAGATTTTCTGTTTCCTCTTGAGTAAGTTTTGGTAGTTTGTCTGTTACTAGGAATTTGTTCATTTCATCTAGGCTTTCTAATTTGTAGGCATACAATTGTTCCTAGGAGTCTCTTGTAATCCTTTTATTTCTCTGAGGTCATTAGTGATATCTAATGGTCTGCTTTCATTTCTGACTTTAGTAACACGATCATTTCTGACTTTAGTAATTCGTGTCTTGTATTTTTTGTCTCTCTAGCTAAAGGTTTGTCAATTTTATTCATCTTTTCAAACAACCAACTTTTGGTTTTGTTGAGTATGATTCCATTTATATGAAATATCCAAAATAGGCATATTCATAGAGACAGAAAGTAGATTAGTGGCTACCAGAAGCTGGGATGGGGGAAATTGGAAGGGATGAGATTTCTTTCTGATTACAGAAATATTCTGTAATTAGATAGTGGTAATGGTTGCCAAATATTGTGACTATACTAAAACCACTTAATTGTACACTTTAAAATGGTAGATTTTATGTTATGTGAATTTTATTTCAATAAAAAAGTTTTTTTTTTTTTTTTTTTTTTTGAGACAAAGTCTGGCTCTGTTGCCTGGGCTAGAGTGCCGTGGCGTCATCCTAGCTCACAGCAACCTCGAACTCCTGGGCTCAAGCAATCCTTCTGCCTCAGCCTGCCAAGTAGCTGGGACTACAGGCATGCACCACGATGCCTGGCTAATTTTTTCTGTATATATTTTTAGTTGTCCCGCTAATTTCTTTCTATTTTTAGTAGAGACGGGGTCTTGCTCTTCCTCAGGCTGGTCTTGAACTCCTGAGCTCAAACGATCCACCCGCCTCGGCCTCCCAGAGTGCTAGGATTACGGGCGTGAGCCACCGCGCCTGGCCTTAAAAAAGTATTTTTAAGAATTAATTGACTATATATATTTGGGTCTGTGTCTGGACTCTACGTTTCAGAGATCTGTTTGTCTATTTTGAGCCCAGTATCATTTTGCCTTGACTACTCTAGCTTTGTACTAAGTCTTCAAGTCAGGTAATTTAAGTTCTCCAACATTATTCTTGCTTTTCAAAGGTGTTTTAGCTGTGCTAGGTTCTTTGCATTTCCAAATGAATTTTAGAATAAGCGTATCAATTTTTACAAAAAACTTTGCTAGTATTTTTGTTGTTATTATTTTGAATCTGCAGATGAATTTGGAGAAAATTGACACATTGAGATGTTGAGTCTTCTGATACATGAACACAGTGCATAACTCCATTTATTTTTTATTTAATTTCCCTTAGCAGTATTTTATAGTTTTCAGTGTGCAGATCTTCTACATTTCTTGTCATATTTATTTATTTATTTATTTATTTTGAGACAGAGTCTCACTCTCTTGCCTGGGGCGAGTGCCGTGGAGTCACCGTAGCTCACAGCAACCTCAAACTCCTGGGCTTGAGCATTCCTACTGTCTCAGCCTCCCGAGTAGCTGGGACTACAGGCATGTGCCACCATGCCCGGCTAATTTTTTCCTATATATATTTTTAGCTGTCCAATTAATTTCTTTCTATTATTGGTAGAGACGGGGTCTCGCTCTTGCTCAGGCTGGTCTCGAACTCCTGAGCTCAGGACGATCCTCCCGCCTCGGCCTCCCAGAGTGCTAGGATTACAGGCGTGAGCCACCGCGCCCGGCCTCTTGTCATATTTATACCTGAACATTTATGTTTTTTATAATACTCTAAATGCTATTTTAACATTTCAATTACTAACGTATAAAAATACAATAAATTTTTGTATATTGATCTCGTATTCTATAGCCTTACTAAACTCATTCAATTTTAATAGCTTTAAAAAAATTCTTCATAAATGATCATGTTGTATGTGAATAATGAAAGTTTTACCTCATTATTTCTGATCTGGGTGCCTTTGATTTCTTTTTCTTACTAGAACAACATGTACAGTGGTGACAGGGGACATTTTTGCCTTCATTCTGATCTTAGGGGGAAAATGTTCAGTCTTTTACCATTAAGTATTAATATGATGATAACTGCAGTTTTTTCACTATGCCTTACTGTTATTAATAGGAAGGAATTCCCTTCCATGCCTAGTTTACTGAGAAATTTTATAAGGAATAGATGTTGAATTTTGTCAGATTTTGCATATATTGAGAGGATTATGTGTTTTTTTCATTTTAGGTTTATTAACTTGGATTTTTTAAACTAATATTGCATTTCTGAGATAAACCCCATTTAGTCATTATTGAATTGTGTCCCCCAAGAATTCATTTGTTGAAGCCCTAATTCCCTTTGTGACTATCAGGGAGAGCATCTTTAGGAGGTAATTAAGGTTAAACGAGGTCATAAGGGTGGGGCCTTATAGGACTGTGGTCTTACAAGAAGAGAAAGAGAGATTTCATGCTCCTTCTCTCTCTCTCTCTACACCATGTGAGGACATGGTAAGAAGGTTGCTGTCTGCAAACCAGGAAGAAAGTCCTCACCCCAACCCAATAGTGCTGGCACCCTGATCTCAGACTTCCAGCCTCCAGAACTGAGAAAGTAAGTTTCTGCTGTTTAAGCCACCCAGTCAATGGTATTATTATGGTAGCTCAAGAAGACTAAGACAGTCATTATGAATTACCCTTTTTATATATGTGTTAAAATTGTGTTAAGAAATTTTGCCTTTGTTTATGAAAGATATTGGTTTGTAGTATTCCTTCTTTTGATATCTTTGTCTGATTTTGTTATGAGATGATACTGGTCTCATGGAAGATATTTAGAAGCATTTCCTCCTCCTAAGTTTTCTGAACAGTTTGTGTAGAATTGGTATTCTTTAAATTTGTGGTTTAATTCACCAATGAAGCCATCTTCAGTGGGGCTGTAGTTTTTTTGTGTGGAAATGATTTAAAGTACAGATTCAATTTCTTTAGATATAGGGCTGCTCATGTTATCTGTTTGGATGAGCTTTGGTAATTGTTTCTTTCAAGAATTTTTCCATTTCATTGAAATTATAGAATTTATCAGCATAATTTTTTTATAGTATTCTTTCTGATTATCCTGTTCATGTCTGTAATATCTGTCATCCATATCATACCTGATATTTCCCAACTGCTCAGTTTGGATAAAGGTTTATCAGGTTTTTTTTTTTTTTCGTCTTAAAGAACCAGCTTTTGGATTCATTGGTTTCTGCTACTTAGTACTTCCTTTCTTCTACCTTCACTGTTTCATTTGCTCTTCATTGTAGTTTTAAAATTTCTATTTTTGGGGTTTTTTTTGATAATTTATATATATATCAATGGGGTACATGTGAGATACATACATAGAATGTGGGATGATCAAGTCAGGGTATTTAGGGTATCTACCACTTGAGTGTTTATCATTTCTATGTGATGGCACATTTCAAGTCTTGTCTAGCTATTTTAAAAGTACTATAGAATATATCATTAACTATAGTTACTCTACTCTTCTCTCAAAGATTATAACTTATTCCTTCTGTCTAACTGTATGTTCGTTCCCATTAACTAACCTCTGTTCATTTCCACCCCTCCCCCATATGCCATTCCCAGTCTCTGGTATCTATCATTCCATTCTTTACCTTCAAGTGATCAATTTTTTTCGTTCTTACATATGAGTGACAACATGTGATATTTGTCTTTCTGGTCTGGCTAATTTCACTTAACTTAATGACCTTCAGTTCCATCCATGTTGCTGCAATAGAGATGATTTCATTCTTTTTATGGCCAAATAGTATCCCATTGTGTATATATGTTACATTTTCTTTATCCACTCATCTGTTGATGGACTCTTGGGTTGATCCCATGTCTTAACTATTTTGAAGAGTGCTGTGATAAACATGGGAGGGCATGTATCTTTTTGATATATTGATTTCTTTTCGTTTGGATAAACACCAAGTAATGGGACTACTGGATTGTATGATAGTTCTATTTTTAGTTTTTTGAGAAATCTTCTATGTTCTGAATATTAGTCCCTTGTCAGATGAATAGTTTGAAGATATTTTTTCCCATTCAACAGGTTGTCTCTTCACTCTGTTGTTTGTTTCTTTTGCAGTACAGAAGTTTTTTAGTTTGATATAGTCCCTTTGAGGTCTTAGCCATAAAATCTTTGTCTAGACCAATGTCCTGAAGAGTTTTCTGTGTTTTCTTCTAGTAGTTTTATAATTTCAGTTCGTTTAAGTCTTTAATCCATCTTGATTTGATTTGTGTGTGTGTTGAGAGATAGGGATCCAGTTTTATTCCTCTTCATATGGTTATCTTGTTTTCCCAGCACCATTTATTGAAGAGGATGTCCTTTCCCCAATGTATGTTCTTTTTGTTTTGTTTTGTTTTGTTTTGTTTTCAGACAGAGTCTTGTTCTGTCGCCTGGTCTAGAGTGCAGTGGCATCATCATAACTCACTGCAGCCTCAAACTCCCGGGCTCTAGCAATCCTCCCGTCTCAGCCTCCTGAGCAGCTGAGACTACAGGTGCGTGCCACCACGCCCAGCTAATTTTTCTATTTTTTTGTAGAGATGGGATCTTGCTCATGCTCAAGCTGGTCTCAAACTCCTGGCTGCAAGCAATCCTCCCGCCTCTGCCTCCCAAAGTGTTGACATTATAGATGTGAGCCACTGCTCCTGGCCACAATGTATGTTCTTGACGGCTTGGTCAAAGATCAATTGGCTGTAAATATGTGGATTTATTTCTGCATTTTCTATTCTGTTCTATGTGTCTATTTGTATACCAATACCATGCTGTTTTGGTTACTATAGCCTTGTAATATTAATATATTTTGAAGTGATGTAGTGTGGTGCCTCCAGCTTTGTTTTTGGTTCAGGATCACTTTGGCTATTTTGGCTCTGTTTTGGTTTCATATGAATTTTAAGATTTTTTTTTTTTATTTCTGTGAAAAATGACATTGGTATTTCTATAGGGATTGCATTGGATCTGTAGATTGCTTTGGGCAGTATAGTCATTTTAATGATATTAATTCTTCCAATCCATAAGGATGGGATGTAAAGTGTGTTTCTTATAGACAGCACATAGTTGGATCATTTATTTTTATCCATTCACCTAGTCTATATCTTTTAAGCAGAGAATTTAATCCATTTATGTTCAAGGTTATTATTGATTCATGAGGTTTTGTTCCTGTCATGTTGTTGTTTTCTGGTTGTTTTCTACATTTTCTGGTCCTTTATTTTTCTTTTATTGTTTGTCATTGTGGTTTGGTGGTTTTCTGTAGTGGTACCGTTTGAATCCTTTCTCTTCCTCATTTTTGTGTTCTCTTTACCAGTGAGTTTTATACTTTGTGTATTTTCATGATCATAAATGTTATTCTTTTCCTTCCAGTTTTAAGAATCCCTTGAGCATTCATTGTAGGGCTGGTCTAGTGGTAATGAATTCCCTCAACTTTTGCTTATCTGGGAAAGACTTTATTTCTCCTTATTTATGAAGGGTAATTTTGCTGGGTATGATGTCCTTGGCTGCCTTTTGCTTTTTCTTTCAGCACTTTGCATATGTCATCCAGTTCTCTCCTGATCTGTAAGGTTTCTGCTGAGAAATCCACTGTTAGACTGATGGAATTTCCTTTATAGGTGACTAGACGCTTTTCTCTTGCTGTTTTTAGAATTATCTCTTTGTTTTTGGTGTTAATTTGACTATAATGTGCCAAGGAGAAGACCTTTTTTGCATTATATCTGTTTGGGGATTTCTGAGCCTCCCATATCCAGATGTCTAAATCTCTTACTAGACTTGGAAAGTTTTCATCTGTTATTTTGTTATATAGGTTTTCTAACCCTTTCATTCTCTCTTTGACTTCTGGAATATCAATAATTCAAGTATTTGGTTGCTTTATGGTATCCCAGATGTCATAAAGGCTTCGCTCATTCTTTTTGTTTTCTTTTTTCTTTATTTTTGTCTGACTGAGTTATTTAAAAAGACCCTGTAATCTGTTGTGGAAACTTTCAAATGCGGTTTGTATTTCTTTCAATGAATTTTTGATTTCTAGAATTTGTTTTGTTCTTTTTTATGATATCTACCTCTTTGGCAAATTTCTCATTCATATCCTGAATTGTTTTTTTGATTTCTTTGTGTTATTTTTCAGTATTCTCTTGTATCTCACTGAGCTTCTTTAAAATTAATATTTTGAATTCTTTTTTCAGGATTTCGTAAATTTGTTTTTGATTGCGATCTGTTCCTGGAGTATTATCGTGTTCCTTTGGAGGTGTCATATTTTCTTTTTCATGTTTCCTGTGTCCTTATGTTGATATCTGCACATCTGGTGTAATAGTCACTTCTTCCAATTTTTTGAATTTGCTTTCATAGGGGAGGGCTTTTTCCTGAAGATGTATCTATGGTGTTGGTTGGGTAGGGTACTTTGGCTTTGATTCTGGATGCATGCAGCAGTGTAGTCTCTGTATAATTTCTTTGGCTTTAATCAGCATCAGTGGTATCTGTTATGTCTTTGGTGGCTTAGTGGAGGCTGTGTTAAAGTTTTGCTGGGAACTGGGATGCTAATCTTTGGGCCCCAGTGGTGGCAGTGGTGGTCTGAGCGTGGCTGTTCTTTGGCCCCAGGGTGGCATACGCTGGCACCAATGTTAGGGGGTACAGGTAGGCTGATTCTTAGGTCTCCACATGGCTTACTTGGATGCTGGTAGTGGCAGCATTGTGCTGGGCAGGTGGGCAGGTTCTGAGGCCCCTGGGCAGCTGGCATGGTGCTGATAGTGGCTGGACGGCCCTCTGGGTTCTGAGTGGAGTGTGCTGATGTTGATGATGGCTGCAGTGGGCTGGGTGGACCAGTCTCTAAGTGTGCGGGTGACATATAGGTAGATGGTAGCTATGGTGGTTGTGGCAGGGTTGATAGGCCCAATCTCAGGCACCTGGGAGGAGTGCTCAGATGCCAGTGATGTTGGGCTGGGCAATCCTGTCTCTTGTTCTGTGTGCTGTAGCATTGTATTGGGGTGTGGGGGAGGTGTCGAAGCTAGTCTGATTTCACAGCTCAGCCCTTATGATGGTAGCTTGTGTGTCAGATGTGCAGCCTGTGCCTTAGCCCCAGGACAGCGTGCAGTCTGTTGGGGCAGGACCCTAAGATGGTGCCTTGCTGCAGCTGCTTAACTCTCAGGGAGTGTGTGGGACCCAGGCTAGCTCCCTTCCTGGAACAATGCCTGTTGCATAATCTCCCAGTCTCCTAGCAGGTCCCTGTGTTAGTTTTGGGGCCCAAGTGGTTAAAAGGGCTCTCCCATGGCTTAGGATTGCATAAGTCCATGGTGGGGATGTGGACCACCAAGGGTCTATCATTTACTCTTTCCTGCATAGCTGAGTCTCTCCTAACTCCCAGATGATCCCTGCTGAGCAGGCTGCCTTGCCTCTCCTTCCTAGCTGTAGGTGTTTCCTGTCATTTTTTCTGTTGAATTCTGGCATTGTCTCGGATGATTTATTGGAACTGTCATTATGTACTGACTATTTTGGCTCTTCTTAGTGGAGGAGATGAGTACAAAATGCCTCTAGTCAACCATCTTTAAATCCCTCTATTCTTATTGTAGTTTTTCATTTTGAAAACTTTGGTCATTGCTTTGAGACTTTTCTTTGTTTCTAATGGATTTTTAGTTTCATAAATTTTTCTACAAATATTGCTTTAGCTGTATGCCACTAAGGCAGTTTTTTCCTCCATATTATTTTGTTTAGTTTTCATTGTTGCATCTTTAAGTTCACTAATCTTTTTTGTTGGTAAGGTCTGATGTACTTTTCACATTCAGTATGTTTTTGTATCAGACATTGTAGTTTCCTTTGTAGAATTTTCATTTGGGTCTTTTTTTAATATTAACCTTGTCTCTATTCAACATGTTCAGTTTTTCCTCTAGCTTCTTGAACATATAGATTATAGTCATTTGTAGTCATATAACTCTTCATGTCCTTTTTTAAAATTTTTTTCTTGCCTCTATAAAATGCTTTATGGGACACACATCCTTTTCTATTAATTCTATTATCTGAATAATTTCTAGGCCAGATTTGATTGGTTTTTCTTGTCAATATTGGTTGAATTTTTCTGCTTCCTTTGCATGCTTGGTAATTTTTGAGTAGATACTAGACACTGATTTTTACTATGCTAGGTGCTGCACATTTTTATATTCCTATAATAGTCTTGATCTTTGTTCTTGCTTGTGATTAAGTTGCTTCGAACATATTGATTGATTAGCATTATTATTTTAAGCTTTGTTTGCTGAGACCAGATCTGCATTTTAACTTTTTAAAATTTTTTTCTTATTGAAGCAAGACCCATTTTTTGCAAAGTCCCAGACAGTAAATATTTTAGGCTTTATGGGCTATACAGTCTTTGTGTCAGCTACTTACCTCTTTTGTAGTGTGAATGTGACCATAGATAGTATTTAAATGAATGAGCATGGTTGTGAACTTCATTTTTATACATTGTAATTTGAACTTTATATAATTTTAAATTATAAAATAATCTTCTTTTGACTTTTTCCCCAGCCGTTTAATAATGTAAAAACCATTCTTAGTTCTTGGTCTGTACAAAAACAGGTGGTGGACCATATATGATCTATGGGATGTGATTTTCTGACCTCTGCACTAACCAATGCTATTTGAAATATGGGGTTTCCCATTGTCGCTGTTGGGGGCAGGTCTTCTTCACAGATCTATGTGGGCATCAGGCACTATTTCCTCTTTTCTTTTGGAGTAGTTCTTTCCCTAACCTTGGTTAATTTCTTCACCTATGTGTGCTGATTAGCTCATTGCTGAAGGCTCAGAGGGGACCCTTTGCAGATTTCCAGAGTGCTCTCTGCAGTGCTCTCCTTTCGGACACTCTGCTGTATGAACTCTAGGCACCTTTGCCTTCTTGATTCTTCCTCTTTTTTTTAATTTTTAAATTTCTGATTTTTTTAGAGACAGGGTCTTACTCTGTCACCCAGGCTAAAGTGTAGTGATTTGATCATAGCTCACCACCACCTGGAATTCCTGGGCCAAAGCAGTCCTCCTACCTCAGTCTCCTGAGTAGCTGGGACTACAGGCATGTGCCACTGCGCCTGGCTAAGTTTTTTTGTTTTCTTGTAGAAATGGGGTCTCTGTTGCCCAGGCTGGTCTCGAACTCCTGGCCTTAAGCTTTCCTCCCACCTTTGCCTCCTAAAATGCTGGGATTACAGGTGTGAGCCACCATGCCTGGCTGCCTTCTTGATTCCTAACTTCATCTCTTTTACTCAGGGAGATTGCCGGGTTTTTGTCTGGTCCTCCCTCTTGGTTTTTTTACCTAGTTTGTAACTGGGGCAGTTGTAGGGTTTATCCTCTTTGTTTCTCATCTCTCATGTCAGTCTTTTGTTGGCCGTTGGTTAATGTATTGAGTGTCTTGCTTCATGTATTGTTTAGTGTGTCAGGCAGTAAGGGTAAATTCATTCCCTATTACTCCATATTTGTTGGAAACACAAGAACATAATCTTTTTTCTCTTTTTTATTGTCATTAGTAAGGGATTTGGGCAGGAGAGTCAGCCCACCGTCTTGATATAATATACCTCCATCATAATACTTTTAGATAACTAAAATTATGGGGACCTTTTGTTTCCCAGTGTATATTGAGTGCATACTATATGCTAAATCCTTCTCTGGGTCTTATGAGTAAAACTTTTACGGAACTTACATCCTAGTAATCTCTAACAGTAGACTGTGAATATAATGTCTAAGTACACGAAATAGGAAATACATGTGTTCCTTAAGGATCTACTGGCTTGAGTGAATAATAACCAAGGGTCCATAAACCATTTTAAATATTTTAAATGCCAATTTTAAATTTAAACAAATATACATTTATTTATCACAGTGTCACCTAGGCTAACAATCTCATGTATAATTGTCTTTATATGAAATTTTCTTAATTCAATGTTGTAATTTCTTTTCCCCATGCCTATCAGATATTCTGATTGATAGTTAATAATAACCTTCCAAAGTAAAACTCAGGAGACTTTTTAATAAATTTAGTTTGGTGAACCAAATCTCTATTTAAAATATAGTATCTGTGGTGAGAAATTAGTGGGAGGCAAAATGGTATAGAGTAAAAGTCATGGTCTTCAGTATTAGCTGGGTTGGAATCTTACTAGCTTTGCTGCTTGATATTTTTCTGACGGGGCAATTTATTAACTTCTGAGCTTCTTCATAATGGAGATAGTAATAGCTACCCTATAAAGTTTTAAGGATATTTTCTCTTTATGGAAATGTTGAAAAAAACCACTGTACAATATGCAGATTGTTTCTTTTTAGGTAGTTCATAGTTCATGTATTAAAAATAGATCTACTTCTAATTCACTTTTCTTTAAATTCACATCATCTGCTCAAATACACATGCATGTCTTTAATGTTGCTTTAAAAATTAGGAATTCTGTCTCTGCCATTATGGAGTAATAAAGGGTTTTTACCCTCTTGTCATAAACAGCTAGTAAACTGGACCCAAATACATGAGCCATCTCTTTTTAGGCAGATCAGGACTATGATCCCTGTGACCTGGGGAAATAAAGAGATTAGCCCTGTGATGACCATAGCTTCCTGCCTGAAAGCAGGTTCAGGACCACAGAAACAGGGAGAAGGAATCTGTTGAAAGCCTGCTAGCCTCATTCAGTTGAAGAGGCAAAGATTGGATTTGTAGAGGCTCAGGCAGCTAGAAATTTCAGGGCCAAGTTCTGAAAAGAAGGGAGCTATGTGGAAAAAAGAATTCCAGAAATATGTATAGGGGCCACCTGGAGACTTTGCTGAATGCTGGGTCATATATGCATAGAGTTAAACTCCATGAGGCTAGGCATTGAACATCCAGGGAGTTATCAGGAGAACATTTCCCAGTGTTTACACTGGAGATATTTGAACTGTGACCAGAATAAAGGGTTCTTTGGAGCACTAGAGCATTCAGTGGAGAAACCCAGTGGGCTCATTGTAACAAAGCTGACAGAAAAGGTCTTAAGATCAGATGGTTCTGAGAATAAATACCTGCCAAGACAAAACCTAACTCTTTTTACAGAATGATTGCAAAATCCAGCCATTCAACAGCAGCATTGTAACATGGATATTTTCCAGCAACCAAGCTGAAATTACTAGACATGTTGAGAAACTGGTCCATTGTTACTGAGTACCTGGAGAAAAATCAGTCTAAAAGGAAGCAGATTCAGAAATGACAGAGGTGCTGGAGCTAGCAGGCAAGGATGTCAAAATAGGTATTTTAATTAGTAAAAGTATTTAAAGAAAAATATGTGCATAATGAGAAAAATAAGAGATGTAAAAAGGGGACCAAATGGAATGTCTAGTGATGAAAATAATATCTGAAATTAAAGGAATTCAGCAAAAGATTAGACACTGTAGAAGAACAAACCAATCAACTTGAAGACATAGTGGTAGACTTTATTCTAAAACAAAGCAGGGAGAGAAAGAACTGAAAATAATCAAGTGCTTTACTGGTCTGTGAAACGGTATCAAAGAGGCACAATAAAGCATATTTGAGATCCTAAAAGGAGGATGGAAGCAAAAATATTGAAAGACATAGTGGCTCAAAATTTTCAAATTTGATGAAAATTATAAACCCACAGCCAAAGATCCAATAATCTCAACAAAACACACACAAAGATAAAACACATCAATTGCCAAAAACCAGTGATAGAAAATCTTTTTTTTTTTCTTTGAGACAAGGTCTCACTCTGTTGCGCAGGCTAGAGTGCAGTGGCGTCATTATAGCTCACAGCAACCTCAGACTTAAGGGCTCAAGGAATTGTCCTGCCTCCACCTCCTGAGTAGCTGGGACTACAGGCACATGCCACCACACCTGGCTAATTTTTTTATTTTTCATGGAAACAGAGTCTTGCTATGTTGCCCAGGCTGGTCTCGAACTCCTGGCCTCAGGCTATCCTCCTTCCTCATCCTCCCAAAGTGCAAGGATTACAGGTGTGAGCCACAGTGCCTGGTGATAGAGAATCTTGAAGGCAACGTAAGAAAAAGACACATGTACAGGAGAACAAAGAAGACTTTTTGTCAGAAACTGTATAAATTAGGGGGATAATGAACATTTTTAAAGTACTAAATAAAGAAGAACTGTTAATGTATAATTCTATATGTAGCAAAATATCCTTCACAAATGGTGAAATGAAAACCTTTTCAGAAGAATAAAGCCAGAGAATAATATGTTATGAGCTAGCTGACCTGTACTACAAGAAACGTCTTCAAATAAAAGGAAAATTGGATTAAATGGAAACTTGGATCTAGATAGTGATGAAGAATGCAAGAAATGATAAATATGTAAGTGTGAAATACATTTTTCCTAATTTTAAAAGACTGTAAAAGAGAGAATTGACTGTTTAAAGCAAAAATCACAGTGTATCGCAAATTTCAGAACACTGTGAAGAAGGAAAATGTATGACAACTGTAGTGCTAAGGATGAGAGCAGGGAAATGGAAGTATGTATAGAGTTGTAAGGGTGAAAAGTATTGACACTGTATGTGAAGTGGGAGAATTTTATTTGATGGCAGACTGTTGAATTAAAGATGTGTTTTGTAAAACTTAAAACAACCGCTAAAAATTAAAGAAGTGTACCTCATTAGGCAGTAGTGGATGTTAAATGAAGTTCATTTTAATCCAGTTAATCCAAAAGAAGAAAAAGAGTAAGAAATGAACAAAGAAATGTATATATACACAAAATAAATGGTAGGATTGTGGATTTTAATTCAGTTGTATTAGTTATTGCAATAAATATAAATAATTTTAGTTATGGGTTGGCTAAGTTTTTTTGTAAAGATATCAGAGAATCAAAGAATATTTTAGACTTTGTGGTCAATATGGTGTCTTTTGAAACTGTTTAATTCTGCTAGTATAGCACGAAAGTAGCCATAGATATTACATAAATAAATAAGTATGGCTGTGTTCCCATATAACTTTATAAACACTGAAATTTGAATTTCATGTTGTCATGTGTCACAAAATATTGTGTTTCCTTTGATTTCTCTCCCCCAACCCTTTTAAAAATGTGAAAACATTCTTAGTTTGCAGGCAATACAAAGACAGATGACAGGTTGCATTTACCTCTTGGGTAATAGTTTGCTAGCCCTTGGTCTAAACCTACTCTCTTCAATATGTCACTACTAACCACATGTGGTATTTTAATTAAAATTAAATTAGAAGATGGAGATTGTCAGAGTGAATAGAAAAGCAAGATCCAGTTATGTCCTGTCTACAAAAATCTACTTTAAACATAAAGATGTAGGTTAAAAGTAAAAGCCGAGAAAATGATAGACTGTGCAAAACTAATCACAAGAAAGCCGGAATGGCTATACTAATATCAGAAAATGGAGACTTCAGAAAAAGTAATATTAATAGAAATACAGGGTGTCCCAAAAGTCACCGTACATAGGGATAATGTAGCTAATTGTACCTTTTTTTAACTTTGCATACAAAGGAAAAATTTTGTAAAATTTCGTAATGAATATTTTGTAAATAAAGGTACATTCAGCTACAATTTCCTATTTTCCCTGACTTTTGGGACACCTTATAGATAGGGATATTTCATAATGCTATTCATCAGGAAGATATGATGATTCTGACAGTCTTTTCACTAATAGCAACGCTTTGAAATACATGAAGCAAAAACTGACAACTGAAAAAAATACAATCCATAGTTATAATTGGAAATTTCAACATTCTTCTCTTAGTAATTGATAGTGCAACTAGACAGAAAAACATAATATAATATAGAAGGCATGAACAATGTTATCAGCAAACAACATTATTGCCATTTCCAGGACACTCCATCTACTTAGTGTAGAAAACACATTTTTTTTTTTTAAATGACTGACACCTCAAGTATTAGTAAGGATGTAAAACAATTGGAATCCTTATACAATAATTCTAGGTAAATGGTACAACTATTTAATACTGTGGCAAAACGTTTGGGATTTTCTTATTAAGTTAAATCTATGTCTTACCATACAACCCATCAACTCCACTACTAGCTACCCAAGAGAAATAAAAATGTATCTCCACACAAAGACTTGTTATAGAAATGTTCATAGCAACTTTATTAATAATACCCCCAAACTAGAGACAGATCAAACATTCATCAGTTGATGATTAGATGAACAAATTGTGATACATTCATGTAAAGAAACCACTAATAATAAAAAGTATGAATCTCAAAAACATTATGCTAAGTGAAAAAAGCTGTACAAAAAGGGTACATACTGTGTGAGTTCATTTTATGAAGCTCTAGAAAAGACAAATTTGTAGTGATGGAAAGCAGATGAATGGTTTCCTGAGGCCAGAAGTGGGGTGAGTGACTGCCAAGAGGAGGATAGGGTAACCATTTATTTAGTCATAGTCTCTCCTGTTTTGGTTTTTGCTTTATCTTGTCCTCTTACCATATGTTAGGAAGCTCACTAAACATCCCGAAAGTTCAGTTTTCATAAAAACCGGTTTGTGACTGGCTATTCATAAGTTGATAGCGTGGGTATACTTGATTAAGTGTTATAAATGCACATCTTCAAAATGGATATTCTATTTTACATGTTTGCTTTATTGGTTTTCAAATTTGTTGTTCTTTTTTGCTTTCTGTTTCTTTAAGTATGAGCAGAAACATGTATTATTGCTGACTCATTTGCTAATCAGTTAGCTACTTAGATTAGGGGAAGTTCATGTTTATGAAAAATGTTTTTTTGTCTTTTTTACTTTCTCTTTTTTTTTTTTGAGACAGAGTCTCACTCTTTTGCCCAGGCTAGAGTGAGTGCCGTGGCGTCAGCCTAGCTCACAGCAACCTCAAACTCCTGGGCTCAAGCGATCCTTCTGCCTCAGCCTCCCAAGTAGCTGGGACTACAGGCATGCGCCACCATGCCCGGCTAATTTTTTCTATATGTTTTTAGTTGTCCAATTAATTTCTTTCTATTTTTAGTAGAGATGGGGGTCTCGCTCTTGCTCAGGCTGGTTTTGAGCTCCTGAGCTCAAACAATCCGCCCGTCTTGGCCTCCCAGAGTGCTAGGATTACAGGCGTGAGCCACCGCGCCCAGCCTTTTTTACTTTCTTTTTTCTTTTTTCTTTTTTAAATAGTTGTCCAGCTAATTTCTTTCTATTTTTAGTAAAGACCAGGTCTTGCTCTTGCTCAGGCTGGTCTTGAACTCCTGACCTTGAGCGATCCACCAGCCTCGGCCTCCCAGAGTGCTAGGATTACAGGCACGAGCCACCGTTCCCGGTCGGTTTTTTGTCTTTTTTAAAGACCAGATCCATTTATTGAACAGTCTTCATTGAGTGCATCTTATGGGCTAGGCACTGTCCTAGGTGCTGAAGAAATAGACCTGTTTAATGTGGGTATAGCTCATCAGACAGGCATTTATGATACAATGTGATGCCCAAGTAGACGTTAGGATCATTTTGGGATATCCAGCAGGGGCACTTAATCCTGATATGCTGGGATAAAAGAATGATTTCCAAAGGAAGCAACAACCAAGCTGAACCATGAGGATGAGAAGAGGTGGGGTACATGTGCTAAGGCCTGGAAGCTAGAAATAACATAGTATGTTTGAGGACTTCAAGAAGTTCAGTATGATGGATTTGTTGAGCCATTACATGAAAACTAGTAACTAATTACTCTGGACTTCTCGGTATGTGAGAAAAACTAACCCTTTCTTTGTGAAGCCACTCTGGTAAGGTTTTCTATTATTTGAACATGTCTTTAACCAGCACAGTGAGACAATAGTATGTTTAAATTGAAGCCAAGCGGCGGGGGGGCGGGGGGGGTGGATGAGATAACTTATGGACAAACGAAATGAAATCCTAAAATAAAAGGAACTAGCTTTCAAGGATAAGGCAGGAGCATAGGGTTTGCAAAGGAATCCAAAAAGGGGCAAAGAGATAAAAAGAGAAATCGGAACAGTGGTGTCACAGAATGCCCAGGTTTCAAGAAAGAAGATATAGGCAGTAGGGTCATATGCTGCTGAGTTAAGACAAAGGTTAAAGAGTCCATTTAATTTAACTAGTGGAAGTAAAATTATGATGGTTTAGAAGCAAATGGGACAGGTGAGAAAATAGAGACTGAGTGCAGGGAACTTTTTTTTAGAAGAGGAGAGGAGCAGGTGTTAGCTAGAGGGGACTACTGTTAACCTGGTAATTCCAAGTTGATTCCTTTAAAAATCACATTTGTATTCTTGTATTGTTGTTGATTGAGACCAACAAGAGTTTAAAAGATTCATTCAAAGTCATATATAAATAAAAAAACTTGTTAATTTCATTTTAAAATGTTTTTTCAAGGGACCCAGTCTTAGTAAACCACTCCTAGGAACATTTGTTTTTCTCTGAAGCATGGAAGTTTAAGCCACCAGTTCTCTTATTTTCTATTATGTTAGATTTTATGCACATAAGATCTAAGTATTGAGATAATGATGCTTCTTCACCAACAATGAAGAGTAACGAGGATGTTAATTTTTCAACATAACTGAATAATTTTTTTGTTTGTTTTGTTTGAGATGGGGGTCTTACTATGTTGCACAGGGTGGTCTTGAACTCCTGAGCTCAAGCAGTCCTCCCACCTCAGCTTCCTGAGTAGCTGGGATTAAAGGCATGGACCACTGCACCTGGCACAATTAAATAATTTTGATGTAACTCTTTTAAAAATGTAGTTAAGATCTCAGCTGTCTTGACCTTTATGAGGAAGGATTCTTTTAACTGGGACCTTTCTGTGTATTTTGGATTGTCTGTAAACTCCTTGAACGGAAATTTTTATGTTTACATTTTTCTTAGGAATGTCTCGCTTTCATTCAAAACCAAGAGGTTGTCTTATGTTGGGTTCCCCAAGAAGCAGACCCTGAGACAAAAATGTGAGTGCCAGTAGTTTATTTGGGAAGTGATGTCAGGAAAGATGCCAGGAAGTGGGGGAGGGGAGAAGTGAGATGGGGAAGGGAACAAAAAGCCAATACAGGATGTGTTATCAAGTAAGTTACCACTATGGGCAACTAGGGCTAAGTCCTCCTTTTGAGCTCTGGAAGACAGTGTAGGTCGTATGTCAGATTTATCCCAACCAAGGGGTAAAGGAGCTTCTGGTAGGTTACTGGTTGAGGGCTGTTGCCGGGACGGGTTAACTTCCCTGCCCTGCAGTCAGAGAAAATCCTCAGGCAAAGACATTTCTGCGCTAGAATCATAAATGCTGAGGGGATAAAGATGAGGTCCTTGCCAGCATCTGCTAAGAGGTAACAATAAAACGTAATTTCATTTCTTGGTTAATTAAAGATATTTAAAAATTGTTTAATTGAATAGAAATTTCATAACATTAAGGAGTTATTGATTTTTAAAAGGTGGTAATAATGGTATTGTTTATTTAAAAAATATAATTATTATTTATGGTTAATACCATAATGATAGTATGATTATTTTCAAAGAGGTAATAATGGTATTATGGTTATTTTGTTTTTTAGAGATAAACACTGAAGTATTTATGGATGAAATCATGATATCTGGAATTTGCTTTAAAATGATCCATTGGAGAAGAAAAAGTTTCTTGTTCTTCTAATCATGATTCTTGAAGTGGGATGATGAGTTCATGGGGTTTTATGGTACTAGTGTCTCTATTTTGGGGTTTGTTTCAACATCTTCATAATAAATTTTTTTTTCCCTAAAGTGTTTAGTGTCACCATTTTGCTGAGTAGAAGTCTTTCTCTGTATGTTCAAGAAATTCAGTGTGGAATGAATGGTTTCTTAAGTGATACAAGACTATCAGGAACACATCCATTGTCTTTTTCTTATATTTCCACAGTTAGCAAATGTTCACATGCAGAAATCAGTTCCTTTAGAAGTCGTTAGGCAGAACCTATTTTTTAATGCTTGTGCTTTGCTGATGTTCTGTTTGAACCTACTTAAAAATCACCAACATTTTATTCAGACCACCCTGATTTGCTGCTGATCATTTTTAGCAGTTGATTGGCTGGCCCCCAAATAAGGCATTAGAATTTTGCTTTAAATAAGACATGATCACCATCTGGTGGTGAATAATGATAACTTTGGTTTAGATAGTGCTTTATGGTCTATAAAGTGCTTGCATATACATTTTCTCATTTATTGAATAACTGGAAATTACAACAAGCTCATTTTGTTCTACTTTCTGACAAGATCTCAGGAAACTGTAAGATGACAAAGTATGTTACTCATCTTGTTACCTCTGCTCTTCAAATGAATGTTGACAGAAAAAAAGTATGAAGTGATCACTTGTTAGCAAGGAATAAAAACAGAATATAAATTTCACAAAGAAATGGAGTTCTTTTACTGTAAGTTCACAGTTCTGCGGAACTCTTTATAAAACATCTAACTCATTTCATAACACCTAAAAATTATAGTATCGAATCATAAAGGTGTCTTCTAGTTTGCTGTTCAAATGGGTTTCTTTTTTTGGTTTATTTGTTTGTTTCATTGATTTTGAGACAGGGTCTTGCTCTGTTGCCCTGGATAGAGTGCAGTGGCATCATCATAGCTCACTGCAACCTCAAACTCCTGGGCTCAATCAATCCTCCCACTTCAGCTTCCCAAGTAGCTGGGACTACAGGCAATCATGCCTGGCTAATTTTTCT
>RJWJ010015356.1:0-36323 GCA_004363605.1 Indri indri | reverse complement strand
AAGAAACTAGAAAAAGAAGAGCAAATGAAACACCAAGGAAGCAGAAGAAAGGAAATAATTAAGATAAGAGCAGGAATCAATGATATAAAAAAATAGAGAAAATCAATTCACCCTCCTGATTCCACCCCGATATCTTTGAGCCTACCTTCCAATACTCCACCTGCAACCATCTTCCTAGTTCCTCCTCAATAACAGAGAATGAAGAGAGGGATCATTTATTGCTTGACAGACAGTGCGGTTTGAGTAACAGAGCTGCTCCTGCATCCCAAGGATTTCGCTCAAATCATGTTAATTGGACTGTGGGGAGGCTCTTGTCTTTCCTATTCCAGAAAGCCATATATTGTCATTTTTCCATCTTTGCCACCAAAATTGTCAAGAACCATAAAGGATCTGCAATTTTACCTTATTTGCCAAAAAAAAAAAAAAAAAAAAAAAAAACAAGTTAGCAAGCCACGATTTGAGAGACACTGGCAGAAGATATGAGACTCCTGGGCCAGAGATAAAGGACAGTTTGTTAATCACAGAAATAGTAGTAATCAGAGCAGCAACACTCGTGCTGGTTCCTCAAGTCTGACTCCCACAGGACACACTCAGTGAGTTGCCTTACCCAGGAGGAACCCCATTTAGGAAACCCCCATCTTCTCTAAAAATATTGCTAGAAAACCTTTTCAACCTTTTTCCAGTGAGAGAAATTGTTATCATGACAGCCAACAAATCTGCCCTCTTCCCCAGAAGGAGACACGATGTTTTCCAAAGCCGTTTGCTGTACAAACATCCTTGAGGTGCTAGATCACCATTGTTTTTGTAGTCAAGTAGTATTCCGTGGTGTACACATACCACATTTTATTAATCCACTCATATTTATGGGCACTTGGGTTGTTTCCCCATCTTTGTAATTGTGAATTGTGCTGCTATAAACATTCGAGTGCAGATGTCTGTTTTAGAGAACGTCTTTTTTTCCTTTGGGTAGATGACTAGTAGTGGGATTGCTGGATCAAATGGTAGTTCTATTTTTAGCTCTTTGAGGTATCTCCAAATTACTTTCCACAGGGGTTGTAGTAATTTGCAGTCCTACCAGCAGTGTAAGAGTGTTCCTCTTATATTTATATTATCCTGGACAGAGATTGAGCCCATCCTTCTAAGTGAGGTATCACGAGAATGGAAAAACATGAACCACATGTACTGGCCATCAAATTGGTACTAACTGACCAACACTAAGGTGCTCACATGGTAGTAACACTCATTGGGTGCCAGTCAGGAGGGAGTGGGTAGACGGTAAACCCCCAACTAATGGAATCGGAACGCCCTGTATCGGGGAGGGACACACTTGTAGCCCTGGCTTGGGCAGGGCAAAGGCATTAGAGGTAACCAAAATGCTTGTACCCCCATAATATCCTGAATTTAAAAAAGATTTTACAACTCTTCAGGATGAAATACAATCTTCCTAATATTGTACAGCTCAATATTTTAAATATTTCCTTATGTTTTTCTGAAATCTTTATTCTTCTCTAATCATCTGATGTCATACAAAATAATAAAGACAAATGTTTATTTCAAAAAAAAAAGTCTTGAAAAGATAGTTCAGAAAAAAAGGGATCGATGCAGTTGCTCAGAAGACATGCGAAAGCGTAAGACCTATGGGAGAATTCTCTCCCAACAGCTCCATAAACACATTCATACATAGGCCTAAATGTGAAACCTAAATCTATAAAGGTTCTAGAACAAAATATAGAAGTAACCTGCATTACCTTAACAACCAACAAGGTCTGAGTAGTCCAGAAAGGTTGACCCGAAGGGACAGGGACAGGACTGTGGGAAGGCAAGCGAGGCATCTGCTAAGGAAGATCTCAGCAGCGCTATCAGGTGCTGGGCCTACACTTGCACGACCTGAGAGTGAGTACCTCCTTCAATGTGTGATTTTCCTACTTGGGCTTGCCATGATCTCCACACTGCATCTTTCCATCACCATAGAGAATGACAGCTTGCATTGCTCAAGCAGCAGAACAGCTGATGTCACAGCCTGGATCTTCTGCAGAGCCCCACTCAAATGTGGCCGCCTTCCGCCCACATGCTTTCTGTGCTGGATCAGTATTGGAGTGTGGAATGTATTGCCTCCAGAACCCAAGAGACCCACCAAGGTACAGTACTTCCTTCTTTGCAATGGGGCTTCAGTTCTTACTGGGGATAAAAATTGGTATGTAGGGGGCAAAAAATACATATATTCTTAATGGTTTGTGGTCCCCCAAAGGCCACAGTACCTAAAAAAATAAAATACAGTATATATATGCTATTGCTATCCCACGATGAAGAGATAATTGGGTGAAAAGTTCTAAAAAGTTTCCTTACCAGGGCATTAATGACCAAAAGGTTGAGAAAGAGTGTAGTAGGGGAAGATGCAATATAAAAAAAGATTTTCTTTAAAGAGGATGTCCCTGCATGTCTTTGACCATCAGATCACTAAAATATTTACTGAAATGGTGGGTCCCAAAGTCTTGGAAAAGTTTATCTCCCACCCTCTAGCATGCATTTGTCAAAAATTGCCCATTATGAACTAGGCTCCTGTCAGATCTACCAAGCCATAAAGATAAGTGAACCAAGCAGCAATTCATCATAGGATGGAAAAAGTGCATCTGGGATTGAGCCTGAACAGGAGTAGAAGGCAGGAGTGATCTACATGAGGTGGTAGCCTGCACCCCCGTGTCATTATATGCATTACAATATGCATCCTTTTGTGCATGATATCCACAGTTAGGGGTAGTCTTGAACCAATGGTTTTGAGGGAAATGTTTCCTAATATGAGAAGCTATGAGCAGTATCTCTACTCACCCACTTTGTGTGGAAGAAATGGCCCAAGATGAGAATATATATGGACCCATGCGTGGTGGAAAATGGCTTGTCCTGCTGATCAAGGGCTGGAAGGAAATGGACTGAAAGGTCAGAGACAAGGAAGTATTCGAGAGAGGCATGTGGACAGACATGAGAAATTTTTCATATCACATGTGACCACCTACCAGAAGGCATCCATCACAGAAGAAGCACTGAACAACTTTGTGGACAAAATTATTCAGCCAGTTGATGTTAGCCAACCTTTGTCTTCAGCCACCCCAGACCTGGCATTATGGTCACATGAAAGAAGAGGTCACAGTGGCAGAGACTGAAGTTACACATGAGACCGAAAGCATGGACTCCCTCTTATCAAGGCCTATTTGTCTACCATTGCCTCTGAAACACCACCAGGGTAGCAACAGAAACCAATATTCTCATATCACACCATTCCTTCAGGAGGCCACTTGGCCACTTGGTGGCAGGTTGGGTACATTCTATTCCTTCCATCCTGGAAAAGCCAATGAAATATTAATATATCATTTGGTCTGAAAACAAAAAAAGATGGAAGCAAGAAATACCCAACTAGCCCCATTCCAAACAACCACTCGAGGAATTTTATGCTTCTCTTCCTGCAACTCTGGACTTCGAAAACTTGGAAGTGTTGGTCCCTAAAACAGGCACAGAAAGTTTCCTATTGAACTACAAGCTACAGCTGCCACCTGGGCACTCTGGCCTCCTTGTGCCCAGGAACCAGAAGGCTAGAAGAGGAGTCACCATCTTAGCAGTCTAAGTGACAGTGACCTCAGGATGAGGTAGAGCTAATGTTATGCAATGCTGGAAGGGAGGAATGTGTGCGAAATTCAAGTGATCTACTTGAGTGCCTCTTGGTACTCCCTTGCACGGTTGTGACTGTAAATGAGCAAATGGGGCAAACCTGGCCTAAGAATTGTGTGGGTCCAGGGACTCAGACTGCTCGGGAGCAAAAGTGTGGGTACCACCACCAGGTAAGCTGTCGTGTCCAACAGAGGCGATTGCTGAGGGCGAGGAAGTTTAGAATGGATAGTGGAGGAGGGAGGCGATGAGTACACCCGCACCAGTGGAGATTGTAATTTGGCCCATCAGTCTCCCTTTTTTAAGTTTATCCTCAGCAGGAGAAGTCCGCAAGAGCTATGGAAGAGCTGCACTCGAAAACGTGTAAGGAGAAATACATGTGAAGCAAAGAGGGGACCGTGGCAGCACTGAAGATAAGCCACTCACAGCTTCCTTCAGGAGGGAACCTGCAGCAAAGAACGCAGGTCACTGAAAGCCTCCAGCTATGGAGACCTTCAGGGTTTGTCTTAGCTCTTGAGCTGAGACCACCTGCCTCCCAGGCATCCTCCAGCCAATGACTTAGGATGCACTGATATAAAGACTTGCTATTTGCAGCCACTGCGGGACTCCTCTATGAATAGTTTCTGTTCTTGAGATCTCCATTGGGCTTTCTAAGACTTTCCCAGAGCTACACCACAGTCCGATGCTCTTTCTACGTAATCCTCTCTTCTCCCCTCTCCTTGCACACGTATCAGACCAGCACCATGGTCTGAAATCTCTCTCTGTGCCTCCTACTCCCTCTTTCCTTTAACTTTTACAGTTATAAATTTCCTTCACTTATATCTCCACCTTGACATCTGCCTCCTGAAGGACCCAAATCAACATAAACCTAACCATGAAAACAAAACCATAAAGCTATAAAAGCAAAAATCATAAAGAACACACAGGAGAATATATTCATGACCTTGGTGTAGGCAAAGTTTTCTTTGACAAGATATAAACGAACCAAAAAAAAATGGCATATTAAACTTTCAAATTTTAAAATACCACTGTCCATCAACAAATGAATGAATAAGCAAAGTATGATATATTATTATGGTGGGACACTGTTCAACAAAACTGTCCATCAACAAACGAATAAATAAGCAAACTATGATACACTATTACAGCGGGACACTGTCCAACGATAAGAAGGAATGTACTTTTGATACACAGAACAATTTGGGTGAATCTCCAAGACATTAAGCAGCATGAAAGGACTCAGTCTCAAAAGGTTACATACTGTATAATTCCATAGATGTAACATTCTCAAGAAGACAAAACTGTATTAATGGAGAGAACTGATCAGTATTTTTCAGGGATTAGAAGTGGAGGAGGGTGACTATAAAAGACAGCATGTGACCAATTAATGTTGAAAAAAAATGGTAGCATGAGGGAGTTCCCTGGGGTTTTGGAACTGTTTCATATCTAGATTCATGTTGAATACATCCATGCATGTGCTAAAATTCATAACACTGTATAGCACAGAAGTCAGTTTTACTGTATGTTAATTTTTAAATTAAAAATATAAAAAATATTTACAAATCGATACCCTGCATAAACCTTTTCAGTGGGTGGATGCTTGGGGCTGAAGTTCCTAAGGCATATGGTAGGTGTATATTTGACTTTGTAAAAAGCTACCAGAGTGTTTGTTTTATACAGGCATGCCTTGTTTTATTGTACTTTGCTTTATTGCACTTTGCACATATTGCATTTTTTACAAATTAAAGGTTTGTGGCAACTTTGTAACAAGCAAATCTATCAGCACCATTTTTCCAACAGCACATGCGCACTTCGTGTCTCTGTGTCACATTCATTCCCACAATATTGAAAACGTTTTTGTTATTATTATATCTGTTATGGTTATCTGTGATCGGTGATCTTCGATGTTACTATTGTAATTTGGGAGTGGGGAGCAAGGCCCTAACTCTCTTCAATTTTAGTAAGGCTGAGAGAAGTGAGAAAGCTTTGGAAGAAAAGTTTCAAGCTAGCAGAAGTTGGTTCATGAGGTTGGAGGAAAGAAACTATCTCCGTAACATCAAAGTGCAAGGTGAAGCAGCAAGTGCTGATGTAGAAGCTGTGGCGAGTTAGGCAGACGATCTAGCTAAGATCATTGATGAAGGTGGCTACACTAAAGAACTGATTTTCAGTGTAAATGAAACAGCCTTCTATTGGAAGAAGATGCCATCTAGGACTTTCACAGCTAACGAGGAGAAGTCAATGCCTGGCTTCGAAGCTTCAAAGGACAGGCTGTCTTGTTACGGGCTAACATAGCTGGTGATTTTAAGTTGAAGCCAATGTTTATTTGCCATTCTGAAAATCCTAGGACATTTAAGAGTTATGCTAAATCTGACCAGGTGTGGTGGCTCAAGCCTGTAATCCTAGTGCTCTGGGAGGCCAAGGCAGGAGGATTGCTTGAGCTCAGGAGTTCCAGACTAGCCCGAGCAAAAATGAGACCCCCATCTCTACTCAAAATAGAAAAATTAGCTGAGCATCGTGGTGCACACCTGTAGTCCCAGCTATTCAGGAGGCTGAGGCAGGAGGATCGCTTGAACCTAGGAGTTGGAGGTTGCAGTGAACTATGATGACGCCACTGCACTCTACAGGGGCAACAGAGTAAGACTCTGTCTCAAGAAGAAAAAAGAGTTACGCTAAATCTGCTCTGTCTGTGCTCTATAAATGGAACAGCAAAGCCTAGATGACTGTACATCTGTTTATAGCATGCTTTACTGAATATTTTAAGCCCACTCTTGAGACCTGCTGCTCAGACAAAAGAAAAAGATTTCTTTCAAACTATTATTGTTTGTTGACAATGTATCTAGTCACCCAAGAGCTCTGATGGAGATGTACAAAGAGATTAATGTTGTTTTCATGCTAATACAACATCCAATCTGCAGCCCATGGATCAAGGAGTAATTTTGACTTTCAAAGCTTATTATTTAAGAAGTACATTTCATAAGACTATAGATGCCATCAATAGTGATTCCTCTGATGGATCTGGGCAAAGTACCTTGAAAACTTCTAGAAAGTATTCACCATTTTACATCTCATTAAGAACATTCATGATTCATGGGAGGAGATCAAAATATCAACAATAACAGGAGTTTGAGGGAAGTTAATTCCAATCCACCTTGATGACGTTGATGGGTGAAGACTCTAGAAATAGCAAGAGAACTAGAAATAGAAGTGGAGCTTGTAGATGTGACTGAATTGCTGCAATCTCATGATCAGACTTGAATGGATGAGGAGTTGCCCCTTATGGATGAGCAAAATAAGTGGTTTCTTGAGATGGAGTCTACTGGTGAAGATGCTGTGAATGTTATTGAAATGACAACAAAGGGTTTAGAATATTACAGAAACTCAGTTGATAAATCAGCAGCAGGTTTCAAAAGGATCGACTCTAATTTTGAAAGTTCTGCCATAGGTATAATGCTATCGAACATCACTGCATGCTACAGAGAAATCAGTTGTGAAAGGAAGAGTAAATCAATGTGGCAAACTTCATTGCTGTCTTATGTTAAGAAATTGTCACAACCAATCCAACCTTCAGCAGCTACCACCCTGATCAGTCAGCAGCCATCGACATCAAGGCAAGACCTTCCACCAGCAAAAGGATTAGGACTCATTGAAGGTCCAGATGATTATTTGCATTTCTGGCAATAAAGTATTTTTAACTGAGGTATGTACATTGTTTTTTTAGACATAATACTATTGCACATTTAATAGACTACAGTTTAGAATAAACATAACTTTTATTGCAATAGGAAATTTTAAAATTCATGTGACTCATTTTATTGCAATAATCACTTTATTGAGGTGGCCTGGAACTGCACCTGCAATATATTTGAGGTATGCCTGTATCTTGATTAGGGTGGTAGTTACGTGGGTACATACAAGAAAAGTAAACTACAGGCTGATATCACTGATGAACATAGATGCAAAAATCCTCAACTAGAAAACCACACTTTTAACGGTACATTAAAGGTACCATTTACCATGATCAAGTGGGATTTATCCCTGGGATGCAAGGTTAGTTCCACAAACACGAACAAATAAATGTCATTCATAATATTAACACAAAGAATGACAAAACTACATGATCAACTTAGTAGATGCAGAAAAAGCATTTGAAAATATTCAACATCTTTTCATGATAAACTGTTAAAAAATTACTTATGGGACTAGCCATTAAAATGTTGGTGTAGATGGCGGACAAGAAAAACCACCAGCCAGAGTGTCTGCAAGAAAGACAGATTTTAGACAAAAGTGAAAAAAAAAAATAAACAGGCATACATACATAGATTGGACAAGGGTCACAAGGAAGGGTGCCTGAAACTACAGGAGACTCCATGGGAAGACGTTGCAGAGGAGAACTGAAAGGAGAAAGGCCCCTGACAGGCTTGGAGACTAGCGACAAGGGTAGGTGAAGCAGATAACTTTCCCCTCCCTCGCATCTCGGACTGTTGGTGGGCTCCTGAGCGGCTGGAGCGACCTGCCAACACCAGCCCAGAGATGGCTGCCGCCAGTGAGCAGTGGCCTCTTGCGGACAGGGCACTAGGCTCCCAGCCCCCTCGGGCACCTCCCGGTTGCAGAGCCGAGCCGATCAACAGGTGCCATATTGCTTCATTCTCGCCTTCCCCTCCCCTACCTGCGGCCCCCCGAGAGAAACAATTTAGCCACCACTCAGAGGCATCTACAGGGAATGGGACCTTTCCTTTTGGGGCCCTACAGAGATCTGAAGGGTACTCTGACTGTGAGCTCCGTACCTGCCAGCCATTCCAGATACCGCTTCCCTGGTGACTCCAGGAGAATGGGGCAAATCCCGAGGCGGAGACATTGATCCAGCTTGGGCACTCTGTGGGTGACTTGAAACCAGCACTCCTCTCCCTGGCAGGGTCAGGGATTGATCTCCAGAGCCCAGGGCACAGGCCTGCAGACCTGATCCCATATACCCAGGTCTCAATGGCATTGCCAGGAGGAACAGAGGGATATTTGTGAACGAGCCTACTGAGCTGTGTGTGCCTTTAGGGGCAGATCAGTGTGCTTGAGGGGCAACCCTCCTCCCATGGGAAGGCTGTGCACCCAGCTCAGGCTGTGATCCTGGGCAGGGGACCTCTGGGCTGATGTCACAGCCAGGGGGATCCACTGGCCTGAGGTCCTGCCTGCTGGCAGAGGCCCAGGAGAAACTGCGTTATAGGGGAGGGAGGAAAGGAGCGAGGCCTGCTCCAGACCGCGGGTCTTGGACAGCCCCACCCCCCCCCCACATGCAGACTTATCAGCTGAGTGCGGCCATTGCAGCCCCTCCCTGACAGCTTTGCCAAGAAGCAGAGAACAAACCTTTGACTCCTGCTAACAGCATTTGTGCAGCTTGAGGGCAGGCTTACCCAACCCAGCTCCGCTCAGCCTCACTCCCCTGACCTCACCCTACTGAGGTGGAGAATAAGGACACACCTGGAAGTACCAGGGCCCCACCCACCACCCCAGGCACTAGAGTGCCTCTCCAGAGGAACAAGAGCTGGTTACAGAACCCAAAAACAACTCTGCAGTCTGCTCCTTCCAGCAAGTGCCACCTACTGACTGGGAGGTCATTCTGCACACCCATTTACTGCATCTACTGACTCATCATAAAGGGTGTGGTAGAATCTCACCCACAAACACTACCTACTGGCTCAGAGACTAAATAGGGAGGGTCATTATCCAAACAAAAATCTAAAGGTAAGAAGCAACAGCTGATGCAGATGGGAAGGAATCATTGAAAGAACTCTGGAAGTATGAAGAATCACACAGAAAGTGCACCCCCAAAGGGAAACACCAGCTCTCTAGCAATGCACATCAACCAAATGCAGAACACTAAAATGACAGAAGAATTTCTAACACTGATTGTAAGAAAACTCAATGATATGCAAGAAAAAATGGATAACCAACACAAAGAAACCACAAAAAAAAAAATCCAGGCCATGGAAGAAAAATTCACTAAAGAAATTAAAATATTAAGGAAAAAGCAAACAGAACTTCTGGAAATGAGGAATTTATTCGAGGAATTATAAAACACAGTGGAAAGCCTCAAGAACAGGGTACATCAAATACAAGAAAGAATATCAGGGATTGAAGATAACACCTTTCAATTAAATAAGTCAGTCACAGAGATAGAACACAGAAATAAGAGAAAAGAGCAAAGCCTACAAGGAATGTGAGATTATGTGAAGAGGCCTAATGCGAGAATCATAGGCATCCCTGAGGTGAAGAAGAAAATACACAAGGGTTGAATAAGCTATTTAAGGACATAATAGAGGAAAATTTCCCAGGCCTTGCTGAAAATCTAGATATCCAAGTACAAGAAGCTCAAAGGACTCCTGGGAGATTCATAGCAAACAGGAAGACACCGCAACACACAGTCATCAAACCGACCAAAAAGACCACCAAAGAGGGCCTCCTACGAGTTGTAAGGTGAAAGAAGCAGGTAATCTGCAAAGGAAAACCCATCAGAATAACAGCAGACTTCTCAACTGAGACCTTACAAGAAGAAGAGATTAGGGCCCCATTCTCACTTCCCAAACAGAATAATGCCAAGCCTAGAATCTTGTACTCTTCAAAACTAAGTTTTGTATATGAAGGAGAAATAAAGACCTTCTCAGACAAGCAAAGACTGAGGAAATTCATCAAGACAACACCTGCCCTCCAGGAAGTACTCAAAACAGTTTACACATGGATCAGCACAATAACACTCACCAATGTAAAGTCATCCAAAAGCTAAAGGTCAAAGACCAGATACCACAATGGCTCAAGAGAGAAAACAAGGTGACAAAGTTCAACTCAACAGGATGAACAGAAATCTGCCCCACTCATCAATTCTCTCAATAAATGTGAATGGTTTGAACTGCCCACTAAAAAGACATAGGTTGGCCAAATGGATAAATATACACAAGCCAAGTATCTGCTGTCTTCAGGAAACACATCTAACCCACAAGGATACATTCAGACTCAAGGCGAAGGAATGGAAAACAATATTTCAAGCAAACAAAAGCCAAAAGAAAGCTGGCATGGCAGTTCTTATTTCAGATAACTTAGTCTTCAAATCAACAAAAGTAATAAAAAGACAAAGAGGGTCCCTATATAATGGTGAAGGGTAATTCAACAAGAAGACATAACAATTCTAAATATTTATGCACCTAACTAAGGTGCACCAGATTGAAAAAGCAAATCATACTTCATCTAAACAAAATGATAAACAGCAACAGCATAATAGCTGGAGACTTCAACACCCCTCTGACAGAACAGGACAGGTCCTCCAAACAGAAAATAAACAAAGAAACAATAGGCTTAACCAGAACTCTAGAACAAATGGGCCTGAGTGACATTTATAGAACATTCTACCCAAAAACCACTGAATATAAGTTTTTCTCATCAGCTCATGGTACATTCTCTAAGATCAACCATATCCTAGGCCACAAAGCATGCCTCAAAAAATTTTTTAAAAATAGAAATTATACTATGCATCTTCTCAGACCACAGTGGAATAAAATTAGAAATCAACTCCAACAGAAACTCTCATCTCTACACAAAGTCATGGAAACTAAACAACCTTCTGCCAAATGATTATTGTGTTAAGGAGGAAACCAAGATGGATATCAAAAGAGTCTTTGAACTAAATGATAAAGAAGACACAAGTTATCAAAATCTGTGGGACACAGCAAAAGCAGTCTTGAGATGAAAATTTATATTCATAAATGCCTACATCTGAAAGACAGAAAGATCACAAATAAACAATCTAATGAATCATCTTAAAGAACTGGAAAAGGATGAGCAAACCAACCCCAAACCAAGCAGAAGAAAAGAAATAACAAAGATCAGAGCAGAACTAAATGAAATTGATAACAAAAAAACTACACAGAAGAGTAATAAAACGAAAGTTGGTTCTTTGAAAAAATAAACAAAATTGACATGCCTCTTGCTAGATTAATGAAAAACAGAAAAGAAAGGACTCCAATAAGCTTTATCAGGAATAAAAGGGAGAAATTACAACTGATACCACAGAAATACAAAATATCATCTATGAATACTATAAAAACCTTTATGCACACAAACTGGAAAATGTGGAGGAAATGAACAAATTCTTAGAAACACACAGCATCCCCAGGCTCAATCAGAAAGAAATAGAATTCCTGACCAGACCAATAACAAGTACCAAAATCGAAGCAGCAATAAAAAAGCTTCCTAAAAAGTAAAGTCCTGAACCATATGGTTTCACACCCAAATTTGACCATACCTACAAAGAACTGGTGCCTATCCTACAGAAATTATTCCACAACATCAAGAAGGAAGGAATCCTCCCTAACATATTTTATGAAGCCAACATAACCCTGATACCAAAACCAGGAAAGGAAACAACAAAAAAAGAAAACTACAGACCAATATCCATTATGGATATAGATGCAAAAATTCTCACCAAAATCCTAGGAAACTGAATTCAGGTGCTTATCAAAAAATAATCCATCACGACCAAATGGGCTTCATCCAGAGATGCACGGATGGTTCAACAAACACAAATCTATAAATGTAATTCACCACATAAATAGAAGCAAAAACAGAGATCGTATGATCCTCTCAATAGATACAGAAAAAGCATTCAACAAAATTCAACACCCTTTTATGATAAGAACACTTAACAAAATAGGCATAGACAGGACTTACCTAAAAATGATAAAAGCCGTATATGACAAACCCACAGCCAACATCATACTGAATGGGGAAAAATTGAAAGCATTCCCACTTAGAACTGGAACCAGACAAGGTTGCCCTCTATCACCGCTTCCATTTAACATAGTGCTAGAAGTCCTAGCCAGAGCAATCAGACAAGAGAAGGAAATCAAGAACATCCAAATGGGGACAGAAGAGGTCAAACTATCACTCTCTGCTGATGATATAATTTTAGATCTAGAAAACTCCAAATATTCTCCATGAGACTACTGGAATTGATAAAAAAAAAAAATTCAGCAAAGTCTTGGGTTACAAAATCAATGTACAGAAATCAGTAGCATTCCTATATGCCAACAACAGTCAAAGTGAGAACCCAATCAAAGATGTTATACCCTTCGTAATAGCAACAAAGAAAATAAAACACCTAGGAATATGATACGTTTAACTGAGAAGGTAAAAGACCTCTGCAGGGAGAACTACAAAACACTGAGGAAGGAAATAGCAGAGGACGTAAACAGGTGGAAAACCATACCATGCTCATGGGTCAGCCAAACCACCATTGTTAAAATGTCTATACTACCCAAAGTGATCTACAGATTCATTGCAATCCCTATTAAAATACCAACATCATTTTAGACAAATCTAGAAAAAATAATTCTACACTTCGTATGAAACCAGAGAAGACCCTGTATAGCAAAAGCAATCTTAAGCAAAAAGAACAAATTGGGAGGCATCAATTTACCAGACTTCAAGCTGTACTACAAAGCAATACTAACTAAAACAGCATTGTACTGGCACAAGAATAGAGACATAGACCAATGGAACAGAACTGAGAATGGAGATATAAAACCATCTCCATATAG
The DNA here is from genome assembly GCA_004363605.1 of Indri indri. Lineage (NCBI taxonomy): Eukaryota > Metazoa > Chordata > Mammalia > Primates > Indriidae > Indri > Indri indri. The sequence goes on along the minus strand of RJWJ010015356.1, from coordinate 23,088 downwards.
CCACCTAATGTTTGGCAAATCAAACAAAAGCATACACTGGGGAGAAGAATCCTTATTCAATAAATGGTGCTGGGAAAACTGGATGGCCACATGTAGAAGACTGAAACAGGATCTGCACTTTTCACTTCTCACAAAAATCAACTCACAGGGATAACAGACTTAAACCTAAGGCATGAAACTATAAGAATTCTAGAAGAAAATGTTAGGAAAATTTTTGTAGACATTGGCCTAAGCAAAGAATTTATCAAGAAGACCCCAAAGGCAATCACAAAAACAACAAAAATAAATAAATGGGATCTGATCAAATTAAAAATCTTCTACATAGCCAAGGAAACTATCACAAGAGCAAACAGACAACCTAAAGAATGGGAGAAAATATTCTCATGTTATACATCCAATAAAAGGCTGATAACAAGAATCTATACAGAACTCAGGAAGATCAGCAAGAAAAAAAACAACCCTATCAAAAAGCGGTCAAAGGACATTAACAGAAACTTTTCAAAAGAAGACAGAATAATGGCCAAGAAACATATGAAAAAATGCTCAACATTTCTAATCATCAGGGAAATGCAAATCAAAACCACAATGAGATATCACTTATCTCCAGTGAGAATGGCCTTTATCAAAAAGTCCCAAAACAATAAATGTTGACGTGGATGCAGAGAGATAGGAACACTCATCACTGCTGGCAGGACTGCAAACTAGTACAACCTCTGTGGAAAGTAATATGGAGATACCTCAAAGAGCTACAAGTAGAACTACCATTTGATCCAGCAATCCCATTACTGGGCATCTACCCAAAAGAACAAAAGACATTCCCTAAAAAAGACATCTGCACTCGAATGTTTATAGCAGCACAATTCTCAATTGCAAAGATGTGGAAACAACCCAAGTGCCCATCAATACATGAGTGGATTAATAAAATATGGTATATGTATACCATGGAGTACTATTCAGCTTTAAGAAACAATGGTGATATAGCACCTCTTGTATTCTCCTGGAAAGAGCTGGAACACATTCTACTAAGTGAAGTATCACAAAAATGGAAAAACAACACATGTACTCACCATCAAATTGGTACTAACTGGTCAACACTTAAGTGCACGTATCATAATAACATTCATCGGTTGTCAGGCAGATGGGAGGGGGAGGCAGGGATGGATATATACATGCACACCTAATGGGTGTGGTGAGCATCATCTAGGGGATGGACATGCTTGAAGCTCTGATTTGGGTGGGGCAAGGGCAATATACATAACCTAAACATTTGTACCCCTGTAATATGCTGAAATAAAAAAATTTAAATTACTTATGGAAATAAGGAATGTTCCACAATGCAATAATGGCCATATATCACAAGCTCATAGCTAATCATACTAAACAGTGAAAAGTTAAAAGCCTTTCCTCAAAGATCAGGCACAAGAAAAGGATACTCACTGTCACCACCTCAGTTCAACATGATACCGGAAGTCTTAGCTAGGGCAATTAGGCAAAAAAAAAGGGTGGGAAAGAAAAAAAGAAGAAAGAAAGAAAAGAAAGAGAGAAAGGAAGAAAGAAAGAAAAAGAAAGAGAGAGAAAAAGAAAGAAAGGAAAGAAAGAAAGAAAGAAAGAAAGAAAGAAAGAAAGAAAGAAAGAAAGAAAGAAAGAAAGAAAAAGAAAAAGAAAAGGCATCCAAATAAGAAACGAACAAGTGAAATTGAAATTATTGCTGTTATAAGTGGTAAACAAATTCGGTAAAGCTGCAGGATACAAAATCTGTTTACAAAAATCAGTAGCGCTTCTATCCCCTCACAACAAACTATCTGAGAAATAAATTAAGAAAATTATCCCATTTACGGTAGCATGAAAAATAAAATACTTAGGAGTAAATTTAAACAAGGAACTAAGAGATCTCTAAATTAAAAACTATAAAACATTGATAAATTAGATTGAAGATGACACAAATAGATGGAAAGATGGTCCATGTTTATGGCTTTGAAGAATTAATATTGTTAAAATGTCCATAATACCCTAAAGCAATCTACAGATTCAAGGTAATCCCTATCAAAATTTCAATGTCATTCTTGACAAAAATGGAAAAAATAATTCTAAAATTTGTATAGAACCACAAAAGACCCTGAATAGTCAAAGCAATCTGGACCAAAAAGATTAAATCTGGAGGCATCACACTACCAGATTTCAAAATATATTACAAAACTATAGTAAGAAAAGAGCATGGTACTGGCATAAAAACAGGCACAACAATCAATGGAGTAGGATAGAGAGCCCAGAAATAAACCCACACGTCTATGGTCACTTGATTTTTGACAAAGATGCCAAGAACACACAATGGGAAGAAGACAGTCTCTGTAATAAATGGTGTTGGAAAACCTGAATAGGCACATACAGAAAAATTTAAGTACCCTTATTGCACCCCTTATACAATAATCAACTCAAAATGAATTAAATACCTAATGTAAGATCTGAATCTATAAAACCACTAGAAGAAAACATAGGGAAAAATCTCCATGACATTGGTCTTGGCAGTGATTTCTTGGGTATGACCCCAAAAGCACAGGCAATGAAAGCAAAAATAAACAAGTGAGATTGCATCAAACTAAAAAGCTTTTGTATAGCAAAGGAAACAATAAGGTAAAGAGCTCACGGATTGAGAGAGAATATTTGCAATTATACATCAGATAAGAGGCCAATATCCAAAATATATAATGCAAGGGACTCAAATTACTCAATAACAAGAAAAAAAGTAATCCTATTTTAAAAATGGGCAAAGGACTTGAATAAACATTTCTCAGTAAAAGACATACAAATGGCCAGCAAATATATTAAAAAATATTCAATATCTCTAATCATCTGAGAAATACAAATTGAAACCACAGTGAAATATCACCTCACACCTGATAGATTGGCTATTATCAAAAAGATGAAAGATAATAAGTACTGGAAAGGCTGTGGAGAAAAGGGGACCCTTGTACACTGTTAGTGTGTACCTATATATCTACAATCATTACATCTTCTTGATAAAATGACTCCTTTAAATTGGTATAGTCATTTTGGAAAACAGTAAAGAAGTTCCCCAAAAAGCTAAAAACAGAATTACCATATGATCCAGCAATCTCACTTCTGGGTATATACCCAACAGAGTTGAAATCAATATATTGAAGAGATGTCTCTACTCATATATACATACATATGTGTGTGTGTGTGTGTGTGTGTGTGTGTGTATCTCTCTCTCTCTCTCTCTCTCACTCACACACACACACACACACACACACACACACACGCACAGAGGAATGCAATTCAGCCTTAAAGAAAAAAGGAAATTCTGTCATTTTCAACAACATGGATTAACCTGGAGGACATTATGTTAAGTGAAATAGGCCAGGCATAGACAGACAAATATCAATAGCACTTGATCTCATCTATATGTGGAATCTCAAAAATTCAAACTCATAGAAGTAGAGAGGAGAATGGTGGTTACCAGAGGCTGGGAGTGAGGGTGGATGGGAAAAGGAAAGACATTGGTCAATGGGTACAAAGTTTCAGTTAGAGAGAAGGACTAAGTTCTGGTGTTTTATTGCACCTCATGAAGTACAGTTAATAATAATGTATCACATATTTCAAAATAGCTAATAGGATTTTAAATGTTCTCTCCAAAAAGAAATGATAAATATTTGAGATGATGGATATGCTAATTAGCCTTATTTGCTCATTCCATAAACTGTGTGTGTATGTATCAAAACATTAAATTGTACACCATAAATATATACAATGATTATTTGTAAATTAAAAATAAAACTTAAAAGAACAGAAATTTTGGAAAGACATTAACAAATAAATAAGAAAATGAAATATAAAACCCCCAAAAAGACCTATGTATATATGTATATATATTTTTTCTGACAGCCAAAGAAGCTGTGGTATCCTTTTTTTTTTTTTTTTTTTTTTTTTTTTGAGACAGGGTCTTGCTCTGTTTCCTGGGCTAAATTGCAGTGCTGTCCACATAGCTCACTGCAACCTCGAACTCCTGGGCTCATATCATCCTCTTGCCCCAACCTCCCAAGTAGCTGAGACTGTAGGCACATGCTACCATATCTGGCTAATTTTACTATTTTTGGCAGAGACAGGGTCTCAACATTGCCCAGGCTGGTCTTGAACTCCTGGCCTCAAGCAATACTCCCACCTCGGCCTCCCAAAGTGCTAGGATTATAGGTGTGAACCACCGCACCTTGCTAGACCTATGTATATATAGGACTTCTTAGTTGTAAAAATAAGGCATTTGAAATCACTGGTGAAAGAATATGCAATTTAATAAATGGTTAATGGTCATATGAACTACGATTTGGGGAATAAATTAAGTTGTATTCCTACATTATAGCACATAAGAAGTTCTAAATGGAATAAAACATCAAATGCTAATTAACTATAAAGTATTAGAAGAAAAAGTAATGTAATATTTTTATAATCTTGGAATGGGAATGGCTTTGCTAAATAACACTCCAAGCTCAAAAACCATCAAGAAGATGAAAAGGTCTTATTACATGACATTTTAAAAATTCTATTTATTACATGATATAATAAAAAAATTATAAGACAGGTAAAAGACATATTTGCAACATATGTAACTGGCAAAGAATATATAAAGAGCTTCTAAAAAGACAACTCAGTAAAAAAATGAGCAATCAACAATTCAGAAGATATTCAAATAGGCAATAAACATAAAAAAAGTTCAATTTTTCTAGAAAATGCAAATGAAAACAACAGTGATATATCACTTTACACATATCAAACTGGCAAAAATTTAAGTATCAATAATATCCAGTGTTAACGAGGATGTGGGAAAAGCAACGTTTATGCATACTTCATGAGAGAACCTGTTAGCAAAGCCCTTTTGGAAAACAATTCACCAGTATCTTTAAACGTTAAAATTTTACATATTCTTTAACCTAATAATTTTGCATCTATCAATCTAGCCCATAGAAATTTCCAAACATGGGCACAAGGGTATTTGAACAAGGGTGTTTATTACAACATCGTTTGTAATGGTAAAAAATTTTTAAATAATCCAAATGTCTCTAAATACAGAGGTTAAAGAAATTGATATATATATAAATACTATGTAATGATGTATAACTATTAAGAATAGGATAGAACTTTGTATATCACCATGGAACAATCACTAAGACATGTTCATTGACATGTTCATGTTTATAATTATGCCTAAAGTATTATTCTATAATACTTGTTTTTGAAATCTACATGTACTTCATGTATATTAATGTAAATAAAAAGGACTCAAAGGGTACACATCAGTATATATGTATATTTATAAGGTGGGAGGTGAAGATAAACTTTGAGTATTACCCTACGTAGTTATGTATATTTGCATAGTTATGTATATTTAATCTTTTATAAAAAATACTTTATTCCTATATTACTTATATAACAAAAACAGAGACAAAATAATCTTCAAAAATACTTTGCATTTACTGTATACAATTTACAAAAATACGTGACTCTATCATTCGTTAAACAATAGATAATATTACCAAGTTTTTAAACAATTTTATGAAAGTCGATTTTTACCATTTATCCAACAAATATTTATTTAGGATCACTAAGCAACAGGTACTGTGTTGGGCACTTAGATATAGTGGCCAGAGAAAACATAAACTGCACTTTTAGAGTTTAAAGTATATTTGGAAATAGAGAAAATTAAATAAGTAATTAAGCAAAATATAGTGAATGTTAAAATTAGGGAAATACAAGGTTCAAGGAACAGGAAATATTAATAGCAAGAAAAACCTTACTTAACCTAACATAAAACTTAGTCAAATATCAAAATGAAACCTAATCTAAGAAAGGAGATTTGGCCTCCCAGAAAAGATGGGTAAATTACAAGAAAAAGGTTGACTCAGAGTTAGCCACTTAGTGAACAGGGGAGCAGATGCTGGGGAAAGAAAGAAAACGGGAACGAAATGAAAATGCTACAGGCACAAGGAATATCATGTGTAAAGTTGGTATGGTTGGAGTGTAGTGCGTGAGGAGTTGATGGCAAGAGATTAGTCTGGAGAGAGAGCCTGGGCCTTATTGTGAAGGGTCCTGTAAGACCTGGTAAGGAAGGAGGAACTTTATCCTAAGGCTAACTGGAAGCATTGAAAGTTTTTTAGCAGGACAGTAACAGGCTCAAATTTAGGTCAGATTTTTGAAAGTTTATGTCAGGTGATTATGGAGAAAAAACTCCAATGGTACAAGAACAGAGTCAGGAAAACCTATCAGATTGCAGTTTCAGTAGGCCAGGCAATACGCACAAAAAGAAGTGGGAAAATAAATTTGGCAGATGGTATTCAGTGGAACTTAGTGACTAGATGAATGTGTGAAGAATTAAGAAGAAATTCCAACTTTCTAGGTACGGTACCCACCAGTATTTGCAACCACCTTCCTATGTATTAAGTTCTATAACTCATAATAGTTGTTCTTTCTTTTAATCATTTTAGTTAACTGTTTTCTAGAGCTATCTGCAATGATGTCCTTCTTTGGAGAGCCTTATCTATTAATTATCTTCTGGAATTATATACTTGTGGTTTATGTTTCTTCTGAAAATGGAGTTCTATCCTAGAAATTAAATAAGATTATCTACTATGTATGCAAAGGTTATAAATTGTAAGAGGGAATGAGCTGTAGGAAAACTACTCTCCAATAGTTTCATTTACATTTGGAGGAGAATAAAAAGAGGGCAAATGAAAAGTTTAAAAACAAATCATGTTGTTGGGTTATGCCTTCAGTGGGTCAATAAGCAATCAGTATTGAATATTGCTTCAGGTAGATACTGTGCTAGGTTGAATAATAGCCACCCCCCTCCCAAAGATATTCATGTCCTATCCCCTGGAACCTGTGAATATGTCACCTTATATGGCAAAAGAGACTTGGAAAATGTGATTAAATTAAGAACATTGAGATTGGGGTGTTATCCTGGATTATCCTAGTGGGGATAACCAGAAATAGAAAAGAAAGGACTCAAATAAGCTCGATCGGAAATGAAAAACGAGATATTACAACTGATACCACAGAAATACAAAACATCATCTCTGAATACTATAAAAATCTTTATGCACATAAACTTGAAAATGTTGAGGAAATGGACAAATTCCTGCAAACACACAATCTTCCAAGACTCAATCAGGAAGAAATAGAATTCCTGAATGGACCAATTACACGCAAAGAAATTGAATCAGCAATGAAAAACCTCCCAAAAACAACAAAAAAAAGTTATGTACCAGATGGTTTTATGGCTGAATTTTATCAGATCTACAAAGAAGAATTGGTACCCATACTGCAGAAATTATTTCATAACATTGAGAAGGAAGGAATCCTCCCCAACTCATTCTGTGAAGCCAGTATCATGTTCCTACCAAAGCCAGGAAATGATAGAACAAAAAAATAAAACAACAGACCAATATCTTTCATGAATATAGATGCAAAAATCCTCAATAAAATGCTAGCAAATCAAATTCAGCAGGCACATCAAAAAAATAATCCACCACAACCAACTGGGCTTCATCCCAGGAATGCAAGGATGGTTCAACATATGTAAATCCATAAATATGATTCATCACGTAAACAGAAGCAAAAACAAAGATCATATGATCATCTCAATAGATGCAGAAAAAGCATTCAACATAATTCAGCATTGTTTTATGATAAACACTCTTAACAAAATAGGCATAGATTGAACATACCTCAAAATTATAAAAGCCATACATGACAAACCCCTAGCCAACATCATACTGAATGGGGAAAACTTGAAAGCATACCCACTCAGAACTGGAACAAGACAAGGATGCCCACTGTCACCACTTCTATTCAACATAGTGCTAGAAGCCCTAGCCAGAGCAATCAGGCAAGAGAAGGAAATTAAGAGTACCCAAATGGGGAAAGAGGTCAAACTACTGCTCTTTGCTGATGATATCATCTTGCATCTTGAAAACCTCAAAGATTCAACCAAGAGACTCCTGGAATTGATAAATAAATTGAGCAAATTCTTGGGCTACAAAATCAATATACACAAATCAGTAGCATTCCTATACACCAACAACAGTCAAGCTGAGAATCAAATCAAAGGCTCCATACCTTTCACAAAGGCTACAAGGAAAATAAAATGCCTAGGAATATATTTAACCAAGGAGGCAAAAGATCTCTACAAAGAGAACTACAGATCATTGAGGAAGGAAATTGCAGATGATGTAAACATATGGAAAACCATATCATACTAATGGTCAAGAGAATCAACATTGTTGAAATGTCCACACTACTGAAAGTGATTTACAGATTCAACGCAATCCCCATCAAAATACCAACGGCATTTTTTGCAGGTCTAGAAAAAATAATTCTATGCTTCGTTTGGAACTAGAAAAGGGCCCAAATAGCCAAAGCAACCTCAAGCAAAAGGCACAATCTGGAGGCATCACTTTACCAGACTTTAAGCTGTACTGCAAGGCTATAGTTACCAAAATTTTGTACTGGCACAGAAAAAAGAGACATAGACCAATACAACAGAACAGAGAACCCAGATATAAAACCATCCACGTATTGCCATCTGATCTTTCACAAAGTAGATGGCAATATACACTGGGGAAAGAATCCCCATTCAATAAATGTTGCTGGGAAAATTGGATAGCCACATGCAGAAGATTGAAACAAGATCCATATTTCTCACCAGTCACAAAAATTAATTCAAGATGGATAATAGAGTTAAATCTAAGACATGAAACCATAAGAATCCTAGAAGAAAATGTAGGAAAAGCTCTTCTAAATATCACCCTAGGCAAAAAATTTATGAAGAAGACCCCAAGGGCAATCAGAGCAACAACAAAAATAAATAAATGGGACTTGATTACATTAAAAAGCTTCTGACAACCAAGGAAACAATCAATACAGCAAATAGACAACTTATAGAATGGAAGAAAATAGTTGCATGCTAAACATCCAATAAAGGGCAAATAACCATAATCTACAAAGAACTCAAGCAAATCAGCAAGAAAAAAAATCAAACAACCCTATTAAAAAATGGGCAAAAGACATGAAGAGAAGCATTTCAAAAGAAGATAGACTAATGGCCAATAAACATATGAAAAAATGCTCAATGATATTAATCATCAGAGAAATGCAAATCAAAATCACAATGAGATATCACCTAACCCCAATGAGAATTGCTTTTATCAAAAATTCCAAAAAAAAAACTAGAACCTGGTGTGGAGGTGGAGAGAAAAGGAACACTTATACACTGTTGGTGGGTGGGACTGCAAACTAGTACAACCTCTATAGAAAATAGTATGAATATTTCTCAAAGAACTAACAGCAGACCTATCATTTGATCCAGCAATCCCACTGCCAGGTATTTACCCAAAGGAAAAAAAAAGTCATTTTATCAAAAAGATACTTGCACTTGAATGTTTATAGTAGCACAATTCACAATTGCAAAGATGTGGAATCAACCCAGTGTCCATCGATTCGCGAGTAGATTAATAAAATGTGGTATGTGTACACCATGGGGTGCTACTCAGCCATAAAAAATGAATTAATATCTTTTGAAACAATCTGGTTGAAACTGGAAATCATCCTCCTAAGTGAATATCACAAGAATGGAAAAACAAACACCACGTGTATTCACTATTAAATTGGAACTAACCAATCAGCACTCATGTGCACAGATGGAAATAAAACTCAATGGAAATCATGAGTGGGAAGGAGTTGATGGGTGAAATCATACCTAATGCGTACAATGTACACTATCTGGGTGATAGGCACACTTATAACTTTGACTCAAGCAGAACAAAAGCAATCCATGTAACCAAAATATTTCTATTCCTGTAATATTCTGAAATACTCAAGATAGCTATGATGTCCACCATATGAAAATTGACCTGTTAGTTCAATGCAATTCCAATCAAAACTCCAGCAGGATCTTTTGTAAAAATGAATAAATGGATGCTGAAATTCATATGTAAATACAAGAACTTGGAATAGCCAGCAAAATTTTGAAAGATAAGAACAATTCGAGAGACAGAAGTTTCACTATGTGTCTCCCAGACTTATTATTATATAAAGCTGTGGTAATCATGACAGTGCATTATTGGTACAAAAATACGCAAATAGATCAATGGAACAGTACAGAGAGTTGAAAAATGAACCCATATATAAAGGGTCAATTGATTTTCCACGAAGTTCCAAAAACAACTCAGTAGAGAAAGGGTAGATTTTTAAACAAATTGTGCTGCAAAAATTGGGTACTAATAGGCAAAAGAAGAACTTTGATTCATTCCCCAACCATATAAAGATAACTCCAGGTAGATCAAAGAACTAAATGTAAAAACTAGGACTATAAACTTCTAGAACAAAACATGGAAGAAAATCTATGTAGCCTTGGGTTATAGACACAATACCAAGAGCATAAAACAAAAAATTGGTAATTTGTACTTCATCAAAATTGATAATGAGAGGGGAGGTGAAAAACGGCAGAGTAAAGGTGACCTCCTGGCTCCCTGCTCCCAGAGAAAGAGGCGAAGAACTTGGACTGCTACACACAGGAGAATCACTCACCTGCAAGAACAGCGTTGTGAGACTGCAGAGAAACAGCATGGAGCACGCAACACGGGGGTGGGGGTGAATGGGAGATAGGATCACGAAGTCTGGACAGTGCAAGATAAACAATAGAGAATAGAGCACGAGATGGCTGTGCCTGCCCAGCCAGTGAGTGCAGTGGGATCTGACCCACAGGAGAATGTCCTGCTTCCCTACTGACCTCCACACCCACTCAGACAGGGACCTGCCTGAAGTTGGTGCAAAAACGCGGCAGGAGACATGGGGCTCTGTGGAGAGGAGACAACAGCGGGAAACATCTTGAACCCCCTGGTGCTCTGTGCTAGGACCACACTGGGCACTGGAGGGACTGGTCTGAGCTACCGCTGGAGGGAGTTAGGAGACAGGCACCTCACCTCTGGCAGTGAGCGGGACCAGAACAATGGAGGTGAACACTGAAAAGGGGGCTTAACTTGGAAACCACTGCAGATGATTAGGCTGGCTCAGGGCAAGTCAGGAAGAGCAAGGCCTCCTGCCAGACAGGTGCGAGATTGTGGGAGGACGACACACAAGAGACAGTGTCTTGTTGACTCAGCTCCCTGATCTGGCATCTGCCAACTCCTGAACAGTCGCCCCAAGCACTAGCACTCTGCCCAGGGGGCAACCACCATTTTGGGGGCCCACAACCCAGACGCTGTAGTACGCTATGGTTTCGGGCATCTCCCCTCCTCCAACCTGGGGACTCTTGTGGCCCGGCATGACAGGCTCTGCCCTTCTGTGACCTATTGTTGGCTAGCCAGGCCTGTTTCCCTGGGTGAATTTTGAGTGCTTCCCCACAATGCTAATTCCCAGTCGTGGGAGGCTACCACCTGTGGGATTCCCAGGCTCTGGGGCACTGGGAGGTTTCAGGCATCACCTGTCCCCCTAGAGCAGTGACTTTCATGCCAAAAGTGGTGAGCTCCAACCCTGGAGGTAGGGCGAGGCAAAAATGTCACTTTCCCTGTGCCACTGGCATGAATCTGCGGGGCCTTGGCACAGAACAATAGTTGACAGCCCAGTGATTTGATCTGTCAGACAAGCTTAGGTCATCTAGTAGGGTCATAACTCTGGGGCCTGCTCTCTGCATCCAGGTGGCTGCCAACAGTGGGGTTCATGGTCAGGGAAGGAAAATCCTGGCCAGAGGCTACAGCAGGTGCACCAAGTAACCCCTCCCATCAGGAGCAGCCTCCCAAGTGTGGTGGGTGAACCCTGAATAACATATTAGCGCTCCCTCTAGCGGCAGATCAAGCAACTATGGAAGCACACACATCCAGGCTGGTAATCAGCAGCTGCGATCTGCCTTGGTCCTACCACCACTTTAAGGGGGAATAGGATCCAAGTAACCCTCAGGTGTGGCAAGATCCTTCCTAAAGATCAGGGCATTAGTATTCCTCACCCAGGGACCAGAAACCAACACAAAGGCATCAGATTACCTGATAACTGGCTCCTCCACGCAGTCTACAACCAATGACAAGAGAGGGTAACCCTGTAGCTCAACATGGTGCCCTCCATCTCAAGCTATTAGAGGGCAGTGGAGTTATACACAAAGGTATGATTCACCACATGGGAGCTTAAGCTGGGGGACCAAACTCACTAATCTCCACTGGCGTGAGGTGAAGACAACAGATCAGAGGTAACACAACTTGCCAAAATACCTCGAAGGCAATACAAGACCAGCATGGCTCTTCCCACCACTGTTAAGGAACATCCCTTGGAGGCTTGAAGTTAAGGGCACAAACCAGTCCTAGCACTCCCAGATCTCAATCAATTACCCTGATGAGAAAGAACCAGAGAAAGAACACAGGGAATATGAAAGAGCAGAGAGAATAGTCATCCCCAAAAGAAATCATGAGACCCTCAAAATCGGATACTAATTTAAATGAACTGATTAAATTGATGGAGTAAGAATTCTGAATATGGATTGTAAGGAAACTCAATGTAATTGCAGAGAAAATAGAAACCCAACACAAACAAACCACGAGAACAATACAGGAAATGAATGAAAAATTCTCTAAAGAAATTGAAATATTATGAAAAAACCAAACAGAAATCCTGGAAATGAAGGAGGCATTCAAGGAACTTCAAAACATGGTGGAAAGCCATAAAAATAGAATGGATCACACAGAGGAGAGAATCTCAGAGCTGGAAGATAATGCCTATGTGCTAAACAAATCAGATGACTAAAAAGAACACAGAAGCAAGACAGAAGAACAGAACATAAAAGAAATCTGGGATTATGTAAAGAAACCAAATATAAGAATTATATGCACCCCAGTGAGAGAAGAAGAAAATACACAAGGGCTTGAAAATCTATTTTTTGGAATACTGGAGGAAAATATGCCTGGCCTGCCCAGAAACCTAGATATCCAGATACAAGAAGCACACAGAACTCCTGGGAGACTCAATGTGAAGAGACAATCACCACATCACATAATTATCAGACTGGCCAAAGTAAACAGGAAAGAGGAAATCCTTCAAACAGTAAGACGAAAACAACAGATAACCTATAAAGGAAAACCTATCAGACTAACTGTGGACTTCTCAAATGAAACCCTAAAAGCCAGAAGGGACTGAGGACCCATTCTCAATCTTCTTAAACAGAATAATGGCCAACCTAGAATTCTTTACCCAGTAAAACTGAGCTTCATCTACAAGGGGGAAATAAAGACTGTCCCAGACAAGCAATCACTAATGGAATTTGGGAAGACCAGATCTGCTCTGCAGGAAGTACTCAGACCTGCATTATACACCGAACAGTGCAATAGATGACCACCAAATTAAAAACACTCAAGAGTTAAAATCCAGAACCCGGATTCCACGATGGCTCAAGAGGTAAAACAAAACAATAAGAACTTACCCAACAATATGAACAGAAATCTACCCCAAATATCAATCCTCTTGATAAATGTGAATGGCTTGAGTTGCCCTCTGAAGAGACACAGACTGACTGAGTGGATAAAAAATTATAAACCAAGTATCTGCTGTCTCCAGGAAATGCATCTAACTCACAAAGATGCTTTCAGACTCAAGGTCAAGGGTTGGAAAACAAACTTTCAGGCAAATGGAAACCACAAGAGAGCGGGGGTAGTGATTCTGATTTCAGAAAACATACATTTTAAAATAGCAAAAGTAAAGAAAGACAAAGATGGTCACTATATAATGGTGAAAGGAAAAATTCAACAAGAAGTTTTAACAATTCTTAATATCTATGCACACAACACAGGAACACCCAGATATATAAAGCAAATCCTGCATGAACTAAATAGCATGATAAACAGTAATGCTATAGTAGCAGGGGATTTCAACACCCCACTGTCTGAAATGGACAGATACTCAAAACAAAAAATAAACAAAGAAATAATAGACTTAAACAGAGCTCTAGAACAAATGGGTCTAACAGACATCTACAGAACATTCCACCCAAATAAAGCTGAATATACATTCTTCTCATCAGCTCATGGAACTTTCTCCATAATTGACCACATCCTAGGCCACAAATCAGACCTCAACAAATTTAAAAAAATAGAAATAGTACCATGTATCTTCTCAGACCATAGTGGTATAAAGCTGGAGATCAATTCCAACAGAAACACTCGCCGCTTCATAAAGTCATGGAAATTAAACAATCTATTGCTGAAAGACTGCTGGGTGAAGGAAGATATTCAGATGGAGATTAAAAAATTCCTTGAATTAAATGATAACAAGAACACAAGCTATCAAAACCTGTGGGATACAGCAAAAGCATTGCTGAGAGGAAAACTAATAGCATTGAATGTTCACATCCAAAAGAAAGAAAGCTCACAAATCAACAAACTAATAAACCATCTCAAGGAACTGGAAAAGGAAGAGAAAATTCATTCTAAATCTAGCTGAAGAAAGGAAATAACTAAGATCAGAGTAGAATTAAATGAAATTGAGAACAAAAGAACTATACAGAAGATCAAAAAAACCAAAAGCTGGTTTTTTGAAAAGATAAACAAAATTGACAGCCCTTTTGCTAGATTGACAAGAACTAGAAAGGAAAGGACTTTGATAAACTCAATCAGAAATGCAAAAAGAGAAGTCACTACAGACATCATGGAAATACAGAGCATTATCTTTGAATACTATAAAAATCTATATGCCTCAAAACTATAAAATGTGGAGGAAACGGACAAATTCTTGAAAACATACAATCTCCCTAAGTTCAACCAGGAGGAAATCGAATTCCTGAACAGACCAATATCAAGCACAGAAATTGGAGCAGCAATAAAAAATCTTCCAAAAAAAAAAAAAGTCCTGGACCTTATGGGTTCACACCTGAATTTTACAAAACATATAAAAAAGAACTCATACTTATACTGCAGAAATTATTCCAAAACATTGAGAAGGATGGTATCCTCCCAACTCATTCTACAAAGCCAATATCACCTTGATACTAAAGCCAGGAAATGATGTAGCAAAAAAAGAAAACTACAGACCAATATCCCTCATGAATATAGATGCAAAAATTCTCAACAAAATTTTAGCAAACCAAATGCAGCAGCACATCAAAAAAAAAAATAATTCACCACGACCAGGTGGGCTTTATCCCAGGGATGCAAGGCTGGTTCAACATATGCAAATCTATAAATGTAATTCACCATATAAATAAAAGCAAGAACAAAGACCGTAAGATTCTCTCAATAGATGCAGAAAAGGCATTTGTTAAAATCCAGCACATTTTAATGATAAAAACCCTTAACAAAATAGGCATAGATGGGACATTCCTTAAAATTATTAAGGCCATATATGCTAAACCCACAGCCAATAACATATTGAACAGGGAAAAATTGAAGACATTCCTGCTTAGAACTGGAACCAGACAACGTTGTCCACTATCTCCACTTCTATTGAACATAGCGCTGGAAGTCCTTGCCAGAGCAATCAGAAAAGAGAAGGGAATTAAGTATGTCCAAAAGGGGGCAGAAGAGGTCAAACTCTCACTCTTTGCTAATGATACGCCATTATACCTAGAAAAATCCCAAGGATTCAACCCAGAGACTCCTGGAATTGATAAACAAATTCAGTAAAGTCTCAGGATACAAAATTAATACACACAAATCAGTGGCATTCATATACACCAATAACAGTCAAGCCAAAAATCAAATCAAAGACGCAACACCTTTCGCGATAGCATCAAAGAAATTTAAATATTTAGGAATATATTTAACAAAGGAGGTGAGAGATATTTATAAGGAGAAATACAAATCACTGAGAAAAGAAATTGTAGAAAATGTGCACAGATGGAAATCCCTACCATGCTCATGGATTGGTAGAATCAATATTGTTAAAATGTCTATTCTACCTAAAGTGACCTACAGAATTAATGAAATCCCTATCAAAATTCTACCATCATTCTTTACAGATTTAGAAAAAATAATTCTACGCTTCATCTGGAACCAGAGAAGACCTCATATAACCAAAGCAATCTTAAGCAAAAAGAACCAAATGGGAGGCATCAGCTTGCCAGACTTCAATCTTTACTACAAGGCTATAGTAACCAAAACAGCATAGTACTGGCACAAGAACAGAGATATAGACCTTTGGAACAGAACGGAGATCCCAGATATAAAACCATCCTCATATTGTCATCTAATCTTCGACAAAGCAGACAAAAGTATACATTGGGGAAAAGAATCTCTATTTAATAAGTGGTGCTGGGAAAACTGGATATCCACGTGCAGAAGATTGAAACTGGATCCCCACTTCTCACCTCTCACAAAAATCAACTCATGTTGGACAACAGACTTAAACCTAAGGCGTGAAACCTTAAGAATTCTGGAAGAAAATGTGGGGAAGACTCTTTTAGACATTGGCCTAGGTAAAGAACTTATGAAGAAGACCCCCAAAGCAATCACAGCAGCAACAAAAATTAATAAATGTGACCTGATCAAATTAAAAAGCTTCCGCACAGCCAAGGAAACTGTCATTAGAGTGAATAGACAACCTACAGAATAGGAGAAAATATTTGCTTTCTACACATCTGATAAAGGGCTGATAACAAGAATCTATATAGAATTTAAGAAAATCAACAATGACAAAAAAAATCAAACAACAACATCAATAAATAGCCAAAGAAAATGAACAGAAACTTGTCCAAAGAAGACAGATTAATGGCCAGCAAACATATAAAAAAGTGCTCAACATCTCTAATCATTAGGGAAATGCAAATAAAAACTACAATGAGATATCACCTAACTCAGTGAGATTGGCCTCTATCGAAAAGTCCAAAAATAACAAATGCTGGTGTGGATGTGGAGAGATTGGAACACTCTTACACTGCTGGTGGGACTGCAAATTACTACAACCCCTGTGGAAAGTAATTTGGAGATACCTCAAAGAGCTAAAAATAGAAATACTATTTGATCCAGCAATCCCACTACTAGGCATCTGTCCAAAGGAAAAAAAAACATTCTATAATAAAGACATCTGCACTCAAATGTTTATAGCAACACAATTTACAATTGCAAAGATGTGGAAACAATCCAAATGCCCATCAGTAATGAGTGGATTAATAAAATGTGGTATATGTATACCATGGACTACTACTCAACTACAAAAAACAATGGTGATCTAGAACCTCTTATATTATCCTAGATAGAGATTGAGCCCATCCTTTGAAGTGAGGTGTCACAAGGATGGAAATACATGCACCATATGTACTAGCCATCAAACTGGTACTAATTAATCAACACTAAGGTGCTCACGAGGTAGTAGTACTCACTGGATGCCAGTCAGGTGAGGGGGTGGGGAGTAGAGGAGGTTGGGGGTAAACCCAGAGCTAATGGAAATGGGGCACACTGTATGGGGAAAGGACATACTTGTAGCCCTGGCTTGAGCAAGGCAAATGCATTTCATGTAACCAAAATGTTTGTACCTCCATAATTTCCTGAATTAAAAAATATATATTTAAAATATTTTTTAAAAAAGAATTTGGAAAAATTTGATAATGAGAGAAAATATTTGCAAATCAAATCCAGAATACATAAAAATTCTCAAAACTCAATAATAAAAAATGGGAAATCCATCAAAAAATGGGCAAAAGGCCGGGCGTGGTGAGTCACGCCTGTAATCCTAGCACTCTGGGAGGCTGAGGCGGGGGGATTGTTTGAGCTCAGGTGTTTGAAACCAGCCTGAGCAAGAGCGAGACCCCATCTCTACTAAAAATAGAAAGAAATTAATCAGACAACTAAAAAAATAAATAGAAAAAATTAGCCAGGCATGGTGGCACATGCCTGTAGTCCCAGCTACTCGGGAGGCTGAGGCAGAAGGATCGCTTGAGCCCAGGAGTTTGAGGTTGCTGTGAGCTAGGCTGATGCCACGGCACTCTAGCCTGGGCAAAAAGAGCGAGACTCTGTCTCAAAAAAAAAAAAATGGGCAACAGATTTGAACAGACACTCCACCAAAGTAATATATGGATGGCAGGTAAGCACTTGGTCAACTTCATCGGTCCTTAAGAAAATACAAATTAAAAGCATAATGAGATACCATTGGGTTTAGCACATCTAAAACTAAAAAGATTGAGTATATCAAGTGTTTGTGTAGATGTAGAATAACTGCAACATTCATATATTTCCAGTGAGATTGGCCTCTATCAAAAAATCCCAAAACAACAAATGCTGGTGAGGATGTGGAGAGACAGGAGCACTCTTACACTGCTGGTGGGACTGCAAATTAGTGCAACCTCTGTGGAAAAGAATTTGGAGATACCTCAAAGAGTTAAAAATAGAAATACCATTCGATCCAGCAGTAGCGCTATTAGGCATCTACCCAAAAGAGCAAAAAACATCCTATGATAAAGACATCTGCACCCAAATGTTTATGGCAGCACAATTCACTACTGCAAGGATGTGGAAACAACCCAAGTGTCCATCAATCCTAGAGTGGATTATTAAAATTTGGTATATGTATACAATGGAATATTACTCAATCATAAGAAACAACAGTGATCTAGAACCTCTTATACTTTCCTGGATTAAACTTAAGCCCATTATCCAAAGTGAGGCACCACAAGATCGGAAGAACGGGCTCCACTTGTACTCGCCATCAAATTGGTACTAACTGATCAACACTAGAGTGCTCACATGGCAGTAATACTCTCCAGGGATTAGGGGGATAGGGGGGTAACCCCACAACTAAAGGACATGGGGAGCATTGTAGGGGGGAAGGGCATGCCTTTAACCCTCGCTTGGGTGAGGCAAAGACATAAAGTGTAACCAAAATGTGTGTACCCTCAGAATACCCTGAAATAAAAAAATAAAATAAATAAATAAATATTTCCAGTGGAGAAGCATAACTGTATAACCAGTTTGAGGAAGTTTCTTAAAAAGTTAAACATACATATCATATAATTCAACCATTTCACTTCTAGGTATATACCCAAGAGAAATGAAAGTATATGTCCAGGCAAAGACTTGTACATGCATATTAATAAATTAGCCAACATTTCAGGAATCTATCTCTTTTATAAATTAAAACACGCCACCTTATAAATAGGAGATCACTATATAAAAACAATGCCTTTGAATCAGAGAAAGGTCCCTGAAGTTAAGTGAGTTGTAGCTGAATATTAAAGGACATGAAGGCTATGGAATGGTAGAAGGGGAACTTGGAGAAATTATCCCAGATGAGGAAAATACCTCTTGTGGCAGGCCCAAAAGACAAATGAATTAAAAGAAAATGGAAAGTATGGGCAGAGTAGAGAGGCAGGCTTCAAGGTCATTGCTATGGTTTGTATATGTCCCCCAAATTCATGTGTTGAAAACTTAGTCCCTAAAGCAACAGTGTTGAGAGATGGGACCTCTAAGAGGTGATGTAAGAGTCCTCATGAATGGATCAGTGTCGTTATCACATGACTGGGTTCATTATCATGTCAGTGGATTTGTTATAAAAGTGAGTTTGACTCTCTTGCTCCCTCCTCGTGTTCTCTTGCTCTTCCACTTTTAGCCGTGGGATACCCAGCACAAAAAGCCGCACCAGATGCAGGTGCCATGCTCTTGGACTTCTCAGCCTCCAGAACCATGAGCCAAATACATTTCTGTTCATTATAAATTACCTGGTCTGTGGTCTTCTGTTATAGCAGCACAAAACAGAAAATTACCAATTTTAAAATTTTTTAAATAAATTAATCTTTAAAACTGGTGAACATGATTCAGGGAAACTGTGGGTAACAGTCATTGAGTATATTTCCACGAGAAATGTTGACCCCATTTGACCCCATTTGGAGAATTCTCCACAGCTGAATAAGCTCCCCCAAGTATCCTCCCTCCTCCCAGGATCCTCCTCTGCTGCCCCCACCGCACACCCCAGGCTGTTTCCTCATGAAGCAGAGGGAGAAAAGAAATAGGCCCAAATCTACAAAAGGGAAAACAGTAGTTGCACCATGCTGAATCTGGGAGAGTGAATTCTGCTCACCAGCAAGAGTGCCTTCTGCCTGCTCTCAAGGGGCCAGCTCTGGGGAAGTGAGCAACGCATCTGCACTCAGCGATGGTCTTGGAGGAGACCCACGTCATCACATGCGGAAGAGTTCCGGGAACTCTGGGAGGCCGTGTGTTCCAAACAGAAAGAAGGAACACAGAAAGCAAGCTTGAAGTGGAGCCCAGAAAGAATCTCGTAACCGGAGGCATGAGCGAGGAAAATGAGCACTTTAAAGTTGCTCAGGAATTCTCAGAATCAATAGACGGTCTACATACGTAATGGTTAAAATATGTTTTTACAGCATTCCTTTCTGTTCATTAAACTTCTTGCTACAATTCTGAACAAAAGTGCTGGCAGAGAATAGGAAGAGAACGTTGGCCAATTCGTGGCAATGGCTACTCCGATGCATCCCTGTACCGAAGTGGGACATTCATAACATGTGTAATATTAGTGACTAGAGGCTACTTCTGAACGCATGTTTCCCTTTTTATAGTCTCACAATAATGGTACGTGATATTGGGGGCATCATTATCCTTCAACACACAGAGAAATGTAATATTAAAAGAAATCTAGAAATTCTGGCAAGCACATCATAGAAAGTTCATTTTAAAAATTAATTCCACTAAAGGAAATTCTGACACAGGCCACGAACCTTGAGGACATTATGCTAAGTGAAATAAGCCAGTCACAAAAAGACAAATACTGTATGATTCCACTTATATAAGGTGTCCAGAGCAATCAAATTCACAGAAACAGAAAGTAGAATGGTGGGTGCCGGAGGCTGGGGGAGGGGAGGATGGAGTGTTCTTAATAGGCACAGAGCTTCAGTTTTGCAAGACAAAGAAGTTTTGGAGATTGGTTGTACAACAATGTGAATATATTTAATAATACTAAACTGTACACTTAAAAGTGGTTAATATGGTAACTTTTATGTTATATATACTTTACCACAATTTTTCAAAAGTTTTAAAGGTCATGAAAAAAATAGTAAGTTCACCAGTAATCTGACTTTCTGAAAAGCATTTGCATGATTGAATAAACCTTAAAAACAAAAACATGTGGAATGTAATGTTTTTAAGTATGCAGCTGGAAAAAAGAATAAAGTGAATGGGCATTTACCGAGTCCCCATAAAGGCTTATCACTGGGTTATGTCGCTTTACATATGTTATTATATCAAACTCTCACAATAAACCTGGAAGTAGATGTTCTAGTCCTGATTTTGAAAATGAAGAAATTTAGATACAGAAAGGACAAATATGTTGCCTAAATTTTCACAGCAGATAAGCAGCCCAGGGGAATAATTGATTGTCTGTTACTGGAAAAATAAGAGTCATTACAATCAAAGTTTGGAGAATGAAGGAAAGAAATATACTTCTCCCCTCCCACGTCATTTCACTTTTCTTTCCAGATTTACTGAATCCGGAGAAGAAATTTAAAAGCTGTTAGCTTAGCATTTATGGAGAAAATTGCAGGAGGACGCTCTGAGAGTTTCTTAATCAGCATAAGGTTGCGGAGCTGGAGGTGACAGCGAGAAGTCCGGCAGGAACCACCGTCCTGGGAAAGGGCTCCCGGCCTGAGCTCGCACAAAACAGCTGCCGAGGGAGACGATGCGGCCAGGAAACACGCTCCTGTCCACACCCGCGGGTTTCGGTTCTGCTTTGACATAAAGTGTTTTGGTCCGGATACCAGGTTTAATTGAATTTCCTCCACTTAATAAGTCCTTTGCATATCATTTAAACCAAGGAATTTGCCCGTCAAGGCCACGAAGCAGACTGAGCAAGCGGAGCACAGTTTAGCCAGGAGCTGTTTACGGCGGTGTGGACGAGACCGCAGCGCCCGGGTTGTGACCACAGGGTTACCCACCCCGGGACGCGAGCGGGCAGAAGGGGCAGCCATCACTGAGACTCAGAAGGAGCCTGCCTGAATGATGCCGTGTCCTTCGCCCCGGATGCCGCCAGCCGGCAGCGTCCCCACAGGACGAGCCCAGAGCTTCGCATCGCAGCCTCGTCCCCTCCTCGGCTTCTGAGTCCTGCCTGGGCTCCGCAGGGACCCAGCCCTCTCCTGAGCCTCCCAAAACGCACAGCACGGTGGAAAAGGATGGAGAGGACATTTGGAAGGACAAACAGAAGGTATCTAGCACAGAGACTGACTAATATTTTATAGGTCACATTTGAAAATGATTTTAAGGATGAATTAACAACTAAAGCAAGTCCTCTGTTTTTTTGAATAAAAATATATTAGAAAAGATAATACTAAATTTTGGAAAATGTTGTCAGGTTTTGCTGTAATAATGACACATCCCCAACAACCCCCAAATCTCAGTGGCTTACGATAATAAGCATTTATTTTTCACTCTCAAACTCTAGTTCAGAGGCATTTGGCTAAATTAACTGGGCGTGAGTGACTCCAGGCTGAAGGTTGGATTCGGGTATGCTTCACATTCTAGACCTCGGGCTAAATGGTCAATGGTGACCTCGCCAGCATGGCAGATGGCAGGAACACAAGGGGGAAGTCAGAAAACCATCTCTCTTAATGTCCCGACCCG
Source organism: Indri indri (assembly GCA_004363605.1). NCBI lineage: Eukaryota > Metazoa > Chordata > Mammalia > Primates > Indriidae > Indri > Indri indri. The sequence continues at coordinate 490 of RJWJ010015356.1, read as the reverse complement.
CGGGGTAGTCAAAGTGGACCCTGGAAGAGGGAGTGGGAATTGGGAGAGGCAGGAGACACAAGAAATGGAGACAAGACAAAAGGTCTGATCAAGTCTCTTGTTTATGAGCAGTAGGGCGGAGGCTTAAGGCAGAAAGAGGAAGTAGAGAGGCGGTGCTTTCCAAGGCGGTAGTTTCCAGGGCAACTCCCGTGCGCGGGCTGATCAGAGGGCCACGTCACACGTCATATTGGGGAAATGGAAACTTACAGGCTTGGCGTGGGCTTAAGCGGCCATCTTAGATGAGTTCCCGTCGGCACTCATGGCCCCAGACAGGTCCCCCTTTTTTGTTTTAAGCTAGAAGAGGCTCTCCCAGGGAACCGCGCCTGTCTTAGGTTGAGGCAGCCATATCCATTCCTGTCAAGCCCGTCATCGGATAGGGCGGCAGCTTCGGCAGCCTTCCTGTCTTAGGCGACATGGAGGATAGCGCCTTCTTACCCGTCTCTGGCTGTCC